>CANUEX010175248.1:0-24945 GCA_948099535.1 Jatropha multifida | reverse complement strand
TAAAAAATATTTCATGAATATGTTTAGAGAATTTAAATAATTAGTGAATAGTATTTTCTAGTGAATTAATATTAAGGAAAAATTGAGGAATTATTTTTATGAAGTTAATTTAATAAATATGTAGAGTCAAATAATAATTTGAGGAGAATTATTTAGAGAATATTTTATGCCTTTGGATGGAATTACTTTGACTTAATCCTAGCCCTCCACATGTCACCACTTGATAAATTAGCAACATTTTTTATTATTGACCATAAGTCAACAGCACATATCCATTAGCATTTTTTCCTTCTTTTTTCTCTCCTTTGGTGCGCCACTTCTCCTCTCCTTCTCCACCCTTTTTTATCAAATTCTCTACTATCAAATTAAACCAAAGCTTAGTAATAGAACTTGGAGGGTAATTGGTGACTTTTATCAAGGAATTTGGAGAATTGCTACTAATCAAAAAGTGGGTTAACCTTCCTCCAATAGTAAGGGGAAAGCTAAAGTTTGGAGCTTTCTAAGCCTATTTAAGCTTGTTAATAAAGTCAGTGCAAATATGTCTTTCATTATTTTTCATTTCACTAAGTTTTCAATTTTTAAGTTTTATATGAATTTTGAGGATTTTAGTATGACTTGTTTAGAATTTTGTATTTGAAATTGTAACACCCACCGCCGAATTCCGAAGGACTCGACGATAAGCGCCACATTCGATGTCGAAGCACCGTCTTATCTTACTAAATAATTCTAAATCATGTATTAGAAGTGGCTAAGTTTTCATAAGGAGTTAAATGATATTTTAAAAAAATAAATGTTTAAGGAAATTTCTAAGAAAAATTCGCAAGAATTTCCCCCAAAAATCAACTTGCCACACAAAGAAAACAAAAACATTTTCAATATTTATGCCTCCAAACCCCAATATTCCAAAAATAATACAATAGTTACGCAGCACTTCTAAATATTCACATCTCAACATTTTAGGTTATATTATACTATAATATCATCCATTCAAAGAATTAACTACTAATAAACATACACTTTAAATTCACATGAAATTTATATTTCTTAATTAATCACGTACTTCATTAATTACAAGCTTAATATATACAGCCTCCATCTCTTACAATATCTTTATACATGCCATATATACATCCTATACGAGCCCTACCAAAATAAAGTTTCTTCTCTAATGCTAAGCCTCCGGTCTTCATATAGCATCCATCACTCTTAACCTGCGTGTGATAAAAATCAACACGCTGAGTATAAAAATCAGAGGTGCTAAATAACTTAATAATACCATAAATGAGGTTGCCTAATCAACAAATTTAAAATATAACTTAAAATACTTAAATCAAATATAAAAATACCAAAAGTACATAATAAACTAAAATATTTCAAAAGTCATTAATAAGAATACTTTAAAAAATAAATTAATAGCATAGCAAATATAAGAAAAGTCTCGTACATACAATATATTTTCATTTTCCTTATTAACAAAATAAAATCTATTCTTAGTTGAGGGCTCATACGTATACTGAGAGAAATATAATCAGATTCAATTACATAGATACAAATTTGGCCTGTGAAAACACCACTAGAAAATTAGCCTGCGAAAGCGCCAACGAATAACTGAAATAATTGGCCTGTGAAAGCACCACCAGATAACTGAAATTATTGGTCTGTGAAAGTGTCACCGAATAATAAGCGCGTCCGCTTATTCAGAAAGGCATCCAGAGCCTAGCATATGATGATAGCACATAATATAACAGAAAGGCATCAAAGCCGAGCATGCTATAATCGGAATAAATCTCATCTTACCATATTTCAATCATGCATACCTGAGCCCAAAACAAAACCATTTCTTTACATATAATCTTATTTCACATGCAAGATTCCTTAGCAAAACATCTCATAACTTAATACTTATTATTTCAAAATTATTTAACTTACAATTTGTAAACGTTCATCAAAACCTACTTATGTTCCAAACAAAAATCATACTTTCATAATGCACACACACACATATATATATAGTTTAAAATACATAAAAGCCACCATTTAGAAAAACAAAAGCATATGTCTTACCATCCTCGGGTGGTTCGGCCTCCTTGGGTCAACAAAGGGGAAGGAGTTTCCCTTCCACCAAATGCCACATTCCAAGCTAAAAATACTTAGTTAAAGCATTAAAATCTTTACTTAAACACATTTAGACTTAAAAACTCATTTTTACACATTTTAACCTTTCTTTAAGTCTTGAAAAATTCTTAAACATTAAAGCACAAAGTGGAGGCTTAAACCACCTTTAATTTAATTATCAATTAACTCATTCAAGTCCAAATCAAGCATATAAATCAAAGAAAACTCAAGGCCTTTCACCAATCAAGGTTTGGCCTCTCTTACTAATGAAAGGGGAAAATGATTTCTTTTCAAAATAACCACATTTACTTAAAGAGAAACCATTCAAGAACACATTAAAATCAAAAGAAAATGAAAGCATGAAACAAAAACTCAAGCCCTTCCTCCTAAGGAGGTTCCGCCACTCTTAGATTAAGGAGAGGGAGATGTTCCTCTTCCCATTCTAGCATTCTATCATGCTTAGATTTCATGGAAAATCATATAAAAACAATCAAATAACCAAATCCCCAATAAAATCACAAAAACTTCAAAATCTAAAAATTGAACACTTAAAGAAAATGAAAGGGGAAGGAAGATATTGTTGGACTAACCTTAAAATTAAGCTTGAATAAGCTTAGAAAGCCTTATTCCTTAGCCTTTTCCTTCCTTTTAGAAGATGGTTCTCTAACCTCTTCAAAGCAGGAAAAACCAACATTAAAATCAAGAAAATAACAAAGAAAGAGAAGGAGCGTGATGTAGTGCATCAACTACATGTCTAAGCTAGGAATTTTACTTATTAATTCACAAAACCCAAAAATCACAACTTACTTGTTTGTAGAGATTCTCCAAATTTTCTTGATTAAATTTACCAAATACCACTCCTTTAGCTTGGGTCTTAAAGATTAATTACTAATCTATGGTCTAATTAAGTGATTTAGTGTAGTTTTTGAGTAGAGAAAATGAGAGAAAATGAAGGAGAGAAAGAGAGAAAGTGGCGTGACAATGGGGAGAAGAACAAGAAGAAGATGGAGTTGGATAAGCTTTGTTGACCAAGTCAACAAAACTAATGTTGCTAATTCACCACCTTTTGACAAGTGTAAGGCTTGGATCAAGTCAAGGTATTCTAATCCAAAGGCCCTAAATATTCACTAAATAATTCTCCTCTAATTATTATTTAACTCCACCAATTAATTAAATTAACTCCATAAAAATAATTCCTCAATTTTTTCTTAATATACTACACTAGAAAACACTATTCATTAAATACTTAATTCTCCAAATATTCATGAAATATTTTATATCCATCTAAATCATGCAAACATGCTCCAAAATTATTAAATAAAATAATAGACATGCATAGTAATTTTTCCAGACCGAAATAATTCCAAGTCCCAGACCGATGGTACTATTCACAAACTGGTAGATCACTGTTAATAAAACTGAAAAACGGCACTGAAAAACGGACTATTACAGTTCTTCCCCTTTAAAAGAAATTCGCCCTCAAATTTCACCTGATATAAATAGTTGAGGGTGCTACTGTCTCATTTACTCTTCTCTTTCCCACGTGGCTTCCTCTATCTTATGATTCCTCCAAAAGACCATCTCTTATTCCTTAATTTCTTAGATGGATGTCTATAAGCATATCATTTGAATATTAGATATGATTGTTTCATTATAACAATAATCACCTAAGTTCTCTTAATTATTTGAACTTAAAAATTATTCTCATATCAATATAACAAAATCACCTCAAGACAACTTCTTGCAACTTCACATCTCTAAATACTCTTCCAAACCACACTAATTCACACTTTTTCAAAATAAGCATTCATTTTTTTCTAGATCCATGTCATCACATGGTTATGATAATCACATTTATCTTGAATAATACATAAGATTCAGTAATTATTTTAAGTATTAATAACAACATACTCTTAAGAAAATCAATTTCTTCCTACTTACTTTATAATAACTCATAAAGTGTCAAAGTTATCTAACTCTAACAATTGGCTCATGAAGATTTGAAATGACTTAATTCTTACTCAACAACTTATCTATCTTGTCACCATAACCATTTATTTTATTTTCATTATTTATATTCCCCATCAATAATTGATACAGAATCAGTATTCCCCTCAAGACATCCATTTATTTCCATTTACAGAGATCATTTCTCATCCCCAAAATAACAACTTATATTTCTTGTTAATCATATTACTTCATCTAATTATAACATTCACATACTTCTCAGGTAATTCATAAAAAAATTAATTTATATTTATTCCACATAACATTTATTATTAGTAAGAATTTATTCTTATCTCCAAAAGTAAATAATCTCAAAGTATATATCATTTTATTACCCTGAATTCATATAATCATATCTACTTATGATCATTACATATCATTTAAGAGTTCAATTGACACTCAAACTATCAAAATAATACTATTCCAAGGACATTAGATTTTTCTCACTATCCTTAATCAACCATAGAATGCCAATTTTATAGGACTCCGGAGTTTAACACAAATACTAAAATGAACATATTTCTACTAGCACCATAATTTACCTGTCTTATAACCATAACAATCCAGTTTATCCACAATACTTCTACCTCATAAATATTAAAGACAGAATCAAAACACATATTTTTCTCCATAAATTACTGTGAGAAGTATCTATAAACCTCTATTACTTATTAAAACGAAATGCTTATTCATAATGTCAAGTACCTATACACTCTTAATTACCTTGACTTAGGAACCATTTTCACTCAATACAGAATAAATTTTTTTAACTCCAACAATTTCAAATACACTTTTAACCTTATTTTGCATTCTAATACTTGCTACTTGTATTCCCACTCGTCCATAAAATTATAATTCTATTTTATCAAAATCACCAAGCAATGATAAACATCTCTATACATTCTTCCAAATCACACAATTTATATTCCTTCAAAAATTTGTATAGCTAACTCTTTCCTTACACAGTTACTTTATTTTAACTCCTTCCCTTCTTACTTATTCAGATCACTAACATAGTGTATAATCATAATGGCATAATAACCATATAATGGTAGTATGTTAACTAGCTTTAATGCAGATGGTTCATTTCTCTATACTCATGCATTTACATAAAAGCACTAAATTTTATCTTGCGAAACATATAAAGGTTCTATAAATACTTCAAGTATCAATAACTATACAACTTCATAGAATTAAACTTTTATTACTTACTCCATTATCAGTCCTAGGATGCCAAGTTTATACAATCTCCACTATTTGGCATACAAGGATACAAATGGCTTAATTCTTATTAGAATTAAAAACTCCAGCTACATCTAACCATCTCAAATCTCTTTTTGATTGAAAGGAATATTTATCCTTATATTTTCTACTATCACATAATCAAAATTCATATCGTTCTCCTCAAAATTTTCATATCAACATCACATCTCAATTTCATAAAATCTGATGTCTTCCAGTTCAAATCATAAACTATATCTTTAGAAATATTGGAATTTCATTCCTAAGTTACCTCTTCTTTTAAATGACTTTTATCAAATACTTTTACTAATATGAGCTGTTTATTTCAAAATCATTTAATCTTTTTAACTTATCCTTTTTTTCAATAAAATATGGATGTCCTTTTTAATCCGTTTATAATGATTCAATTCAAATCATACTTATTCTAAGTAAGTTGAAATCTCATCATAAAATCTATTATCATCAAATACGATCCCAAGGTATATTTTCTTAGAAATCTCAGAATCTCAATTTTAACTTATCTCCATACACTATTGGTTGATTTGATTCTCAAATCCTTTGGTTTGTATCTTATTCTTTTGTTCCTTTTCTTCTCCTTACTGATTCTTTATTCTATTTCTTTCTCTTTTGCCTTTAATTTTTCCCTTTATATTCTTTATTTTGTACCATACTTGCATATAACATTAGCATTGTAGAAGAATATTGGTTGATCAAGCCAAAATTCATCCACATATACTATGGTTCTTAGCAATTATGAAAGTGAAGTCTTATAATTTTCAATATATTATTTTTCTTTTTCCTCCAAAGGAATTTTTACATTTCTATACTTTCTAATTCCACCATAATTAATCATGCAAGGGAAAATAATCATACTTTTACATCTGGCCAGGATATAAAAGTAGGTTATTATTCCTTTATACATGTCAAATTTCCCAAATAAATTTTCAATTATAGAAATTTCATTTCAATCATTGCAATTTTCATTTTACAAGCTTATTCACAAATATCTTAACATGGCTTTTAAGGAATATATTCTATCAATAATATGTACTCAAGTTTCAAATTATATCATATATTATATCACCATTTATTTGTTGTTAGGGCATTAACACATAGTAGACAGATTTGTATATTTATACAAATGCAACCAATAGCTTGCTAGACTATTATATAATCTTATCATAAGTCTAATCAAACTAACACAGGATTTCAAATAATCAAATATTTCCTTCCTTATCATAATACCACTTAATTTAACATAATCTTATGATAGGTCAAACATCTCTTATAATATCATGAGAACTCATCTAATGTAACATCTTGTATAGCTCAATTCATTTAAGGAACATGAACTTATCAAGTACACATATTCAACCATTAATTTCAAAAATATCATATCTATCTTACAGATTTACCATATCAGCATCAGAGGGAGGTTTCAGTCCAGACTTATTTGGCATGTAACAGTAGTATAAACAGATCTCACTCACATACCAATTCCCATTACTTATTTTCCAAAATCAGCTAAACTAATAGCTTGAAGCCAGAACTCTACTGTGGAAGGCACATCATCCTTCCGACCTATAAAATCGACAACACCATACTTCCTCAGTCACTCAATAGGGGGACAAATTGGAACAGGGGTTGGTGCGACTAACCTGCCTCAAAGCAGTAACCAACTATTGGACGAAGTCACCCTGATTAGGCCCCGCATGACCTGCAGCCGAGGCACGCTCTACATTAGAACCCAAAACACCACCGGCGGCACCACCAACTGGTACACCACCCTCTAGCATACCACCCTTTATAGAGGCATAACTATCCACCTCTTCATCAGACAGATGCTGAGACATAACTCGAAACTTACAAAGACCAACAGGTTCGCATTAAAGAAAAGTTCCTAAAATAGACTAATATGGCATGTATTTAACTTAAATCACTTATGTAACTACTCCAATCAGATAAAATTTCACACCTATTCATAAATCCTATAATGGCCTAAACCTCGCTTTGATACCACCAAATGTAACACCCACTGTCAAATCCCAGAGGACCCGACGATAAGTGCTACATTTAGTGTCGGAGCACCATCTTATCTTACTAAATAATTCTAAATCACATATTAGAAGTAACTAAGTTTTTATAAGGAGGCAAGTAATATTTTAAAAAAATAAATGTTTAAGGAAATTCCTAAGAAAAATTCATAAGAGTTTCCCTAAAAAACAATTTGCCACACAAAGAAAATAGAAACACTTCCAATATTTACGCCTCCAAACCCCAATACTCCGAGAACAACAGAATAGTTACCAGCACTTCTAAATATTCACATCTCAACATTTTAGGTTCTATCATACTATAACACCATCCATTCACAGAATTAACTATTAATAAACATACACTTTAAACTCACATGAAATTTATATTTCTTAATTAATCACGTACTTCATTAATTACAAGCTTAATATATACAGCCTCCATCTCTTACAATATCTTTATACATGCCATATATACATCCTATACAAGCCCTACCAAAATAAAGTTTCTTCTTTGATGCTACGCCTCCGATCTTTATATAGCATCCACCACTCTTCACCTACGCATGATAAAAATCAACGCACTGAGTATAGAACTCAATCGTACTAAATAACTTAATAATATCATAAATGAGGTTGTCTAAGCAACAAACTTAAAATATAACTTAAAATACTTAAATTAAATACAAAAATATCGAAAGTACATAATCAACTAAAATATTTCAAAAGTCATTAATAAGAATCCTTTCAAAAATAAATTCATAATATAGAAAATATAAGAAAAGTCCCATACATACAATATATTTTCATTTTCCTTATTAACAAAATAAAATTTATTCTTAGTTCAGAGATCATACGTATACTAAGAGAAATATAATCAGATTCAATTATGTAGATACAGATTTAGCCTATGAAAGCGCCACTGGATGTTCCCTATGAAAGCGCCACCAGAAAATTGGCCTGCGAAAGCGCCAACGGATAACTGAAATAATTGGCCTGTGAAAGCACCACCAGATAACTGAAATTATTGGTCTGTGAAAGCGCCACCGGATAATAAGCGTGTCCACTTATTCAGAAAGGCATCCAGAGCCTAGCATATGATCATAGCACATAATATAACAGAAAGGCATCAAAGCCGAGCATGCTCATAACCGGAGTAAATCTCATCTTACCATATTTCAACCATGCATACTTGAGCCCAAAACAAAACCATTTCTTTACAAATAATCTAATTTCACACGCAAGATTCCTTAGCAAAACATCTTATAACTTAATACTTATTATTTCAAATTACCTAACTTACAATTTATAAACATTAATCAAAACCTACTTATGTTCCAAACAAAAATCATACTTTCATAATACACACATATATATATCTTAAAATACTTAAAAGCCTCCATTTAGAAAAACAAAAGCATATGCCTTACCGCCCTAGGGTGGTTCAACCTCTTTGGGTCAACAAAGGGAAAGGAGTTTTCCTTCCAGCAAATGCCACATTCCAAGCTAAAAATACTTAGTTAAAGTATTAAAACCTTAACTTAAACACACTTAGACTTAAAAACTCATTTTTACACATTTTAAGCTCTCTTTAAGTCTTGAAAAATTTTTAAACATTAAAGCACAAAGTAGAGGCTTAAACCACCTTTAATTTTACTTATCAATTAACTCATTCGAGTCCAAATCAAGCATAAAAATCAAACAAAACTCAAGGCCTTTCACCAATCAAGGTTCGGCCTCTCTTACTAATGAAATGGGAAAATGATTTCTTTCCAAAATAACCACATTTATTTAAAGAGAAACCATTCAAGAACACTATAAAATCAAAAGAAAACAAAAGCATGAAACAAAAACTCAAGCCCTTCCTCCTAAGGAGGTTCGGCCACTTTTGAATTAAGGGTAAAAAGACAAGATAATGTCTTATGTTGTTCATAAAAGTTGTATTTCTACTTCTTAGCTTTTTGAATCATCCTCTTATGTCCAATTTGAATACCTATAGCTCAAATTATGATTTTTATACCAAAACTGGTTGTGCTGAATCGTGTTTGGATTGTTGGTCTGTGTTCTTGGGTTTCTTACACCCTCTTAGAAAATGATCTGGACTATGGTCCCTTCATGACATTTATAGAATTTTATCTTAGCTTTCTAATGAAATAAGTTTCACTCAATTTGAAGTCCTATAACTTCAGTTATACCCTAAGAACACAGCAAAGGTCAGGTTTATGAAAATGTTGGAAATTTCTTGATTTAAGTACTTTTATACTATATTAAGTATATTTATTTTGACTATGTCCATTTGAATTTATTTTATTAAGTATAAAAAAATGAGAATGTGGTAACTTTCATAAGTTGTAAGTTAAGTGATTTTGAAACAATAAGTGTTAATTTTAGAATGTTTTTGAATAAGGAATGGTGAATGAGAAATAAGATTATTATGGGAGAATGCATTTATTTATGCTCTACTATACATGATTGACATGTGGTATGATGCGATGTATTGCGATATGTGAGCATGCTCGAATTTTCAGCCCGTTTTATTATGTGGAGCTATGATCATATGCTAGGGTTATCAACCCTTATGAATAAGCGAACGCGCTTATTATGAGATGGGGGTGGCACTTCCACAGGCCATGGTGGTGCTTTCACAGGCCAAAATTATATGATGGGGGTGGTGCTTTCACAGGCCATGATTATGTGATGGGGTTGGCGCTTTCACAGGCCACAATCGAATCTGCTTACATTCTTTCTATTTAGTACGAGCCTTAATTAAGAATGAAATTTTATTAAATTATAAAGAATAAAGAATCATATGTATTATAATCTTTTTCTTTTTGTTTTATGGTTTTCATGGTGATCAAATTTAATTGATACGATTTTGAAATTTAAAGCATTTTCGAGACTTGCTTTTGGGCTATGTGTGTTATTTTTAAATTGTTGATTATTTAGCACCAATGAGTTTTTCACTCAGCGCGTTGATTTTTATCATGCCCAAGTTAAGAGCGGAGGATGCTTTTCAGGACCAGAAGAGAGCATCAGAGTAGATACCTCATTTTGGGTAGAATATTTCGTGTATGGTGATTTTGGCATGTATATAAATATTATAAATGGTGAAGGTTGTACATATTAATTTTATTATTAATTAAGAGTTGTGATTAATTAAGTAATGACTTTTTATTATATTTTGGCATATGAATATCAATAATTACTCTTGGAATGAATGCTTATAACATTAATGATGGTATCTAAATGTAATGGACGAATATTTAGAAGTGTTTGCTAATGATTTGAGTTGAATTGGAGTTTTGGGGTTTGGAGAAGTTATATTGGAAGTCTGTATATTTTTCTTGTGTGGCAAGTAAATTTTTAGGGGAAACTCTTGCGAAATTTTCATAGGAATTTCCTTAAACTTTATTTTTTAAAATTTTTAATTACTTACCTCCTTATGAAAATTTAACCACTTCTAATATGTGATCTAGAGTTAGTAAGTGAGATAAGTTGGTGCTCTGGCACCGAATGTGGCATCTACCGTCTAGTTCTCTGGGATTGGGCGACGAGTGTTACAGCATACTTAGGAAACCTTCTTTAGAGCTATAGCCTTTAGGTTCAACCTGGCTTTTTGCTCAATGGGGATAGACATGCTAGGATCTTTTCCTATAACACTAGGCAAAGAAAGTTCATAGTAGTTGTAATTGATCACTTCTCCAAGTGGGTAGGAATCGAGGCCCTCAGCATCATTACCCAGCTCGGGTATTGGCTTCTTTAGGAATAATGTAATATTCAGGTATGGCATACCCCAAAAGATTGTCACTGATAATGGTAAACAATTTGACTCAGGAGCCTTCAGATCCTTTTGTGAAGACTGGCACATTGGGCTCCATTTCACTTCAATAGCTCCTCCCAAAAATAATGGCCTTATTGGAGTTACAAATAGAACCATTCTATAAGAGTTAAAAAAGAGGTTAGATGAGGAAAAAGCTAACTGGGCAAAATAATTAAACAGTGTGTGATGGGCTTACAAGACCACACCTCGACAAGTGATAGGACAAACCCCCCTTCTCCCTTGTATATGGGACTGAGGTAGTGGTGCTAGTAGAAATAGGTATTCCTAGCAAAACAACAGAGGAATATGATGAGCTTGGTATTAATGAGAGTTTGAGAATCAACTTGGACCTAGCAGAAGAACTTAGAGAAGATGCTACAATCTGAGCCATGGCATGCAGGCAAAGGATAAGAAGGTACTTCAACAAGCATGTTCAAAGTAGACAGTTCAAAGAGAGTGATAAAATAAAGCAAAAAGCTGAGATAACCAAAGGCTCGACAGGCCTAGGCAAGCTAGGGTTGAACTAGGAAAGTCCCTATGAAGTCTCAAAGTAGCTAGGCCCAAGCACATATAAGCTTAAGAAAATTGAAGGAGCTGAGCTACCTCGGACATGGAATGTAAACAATCTAAAGAGGGCATATTGTATTTCTACCCAATAAGATGTAAAATAACTTTATATTTAAATAATAAAGAGACCTCAAGTTTTTTTACTTAATATATCATGCCTTATGAAGGTAAGAAAGACATGATGTATTAAGTTTTTCCTGAAAAATCTTACTTAGAAAATTTTTAACATTCTTTTAGTTCTCCAGTTTGGACCTAAGCGGTCCTTTAGCTAAGTCCATCAGTTCGAATATACATAGCTCTCTAGTTCAGACCTAAGTGGTTCCTTAACTAAAAGTCCATCAGTTCGAACATACATAATTCTCCAGTTACAACCTAAACAGTCCTTTAACTAAGTCCATCAACTTGGACATATATAGTTCTTCAGTTTGAACCTAAGCGATCCTTCTTAAGTCCATCAGTTCGGACATACATAATTCTCCAGTTCGGACCTAAGCGGTCATTTAACTAAGTCCATTAGCTTAGACACATCTAGTTCTCCAGTTCAAACCTAAGTGATCTTTTAGTTAAATCCATCAGTTCGAACATACATAGTTCTCCAGATCAGACCTAAGTAGTCCTTTAGCTAAGTCCATTAGTTCAGACATAAACAGTTCTCCAATTTGGACCTAAGTGGTCCTTTAGCTAACCCATCAGTTCAAACATAAACAGTTCTCCAATTTGGACTTAAGCAGTCCATAATTAAGTCCATCAGTTTAGACATACCTAGTTCTCAAGTTTGGACTTAAGCCCTTCATAACCACGTCCATCACTTAGAACAAACTCAATTCTCTAGTAAGGACTTAAGCAGTCCATAGCTAAGACCATTAGTTTATACAGTTCACCAGCTTAGACTTTAGTAATCCATCACCCCAAACTATTCTCTAGCATAAATAGCCCACAAGCTCAAACAGTTGGTTAGTTTATAGTTAAAATACAATCGACTAGTTCAGATTCAAAGTGAACCAGTGCCTCAAGTTATGGACGATATGAAATTAACACTCTTTTATTCGCTAAGTAAAAAGCCAAAATAAACTTAGTAGCATTCACTTTGCCAAAAGAGGCAACTTCACTTGCAATTCAAAGGAAAATGTTTGAAATTAAAAAGACCCAGAAGATAAACAAGGATCTTCCATTAAATTAGTTCAATAAAAAAAAGTACAAAGAGTTCCTTCATTAAATACACAAAAATTTACAAGGCAACCCCTAAAGCTACTCAGGCTTCGGTGTCTCGAGGATGATTAAGGTCAGAGCTCGCCTCCAAAGAAGGGGGAACATCAGTATGGGCCTCAGACTCCATTTGTTGATCAATATCTTGAACCTAGGTTTTTTGGCGAACCTCGGTAGCTAGAGGAAGATCCCCCCTTTTAAGATCACTAATGGCAAGTCCACCCTGCTCCTCATCATCCCCATCAGGGTATATCTCATTAATATAACTCCAATCCCCTTCTAGATTTCAAGTCTTTAGATCTGCAAAAATATCCCCCCTAAGACTTAAATAGGCTTTAGTTAAATCCGCCGCCATGGATCCTTCTTGATCTCGAAGCTCTTGCAGTTCCTCCTTCAACTCCTCATTCTTACTCTCAAGATCTTTGTTTTTCTCTAACAAAGACCAGGTCTCCTCCTTCAACCTCTCAAGCTCGGCATCCTGAGCTACAATCTCAACCTTGTGCTGAACTTCTTGATCCTTCATCACAACACTTATTCTCTCTAGTGCACTCTCCATCTCATTCTTCTATATCTCCATGGTTATGAAGGCACCCTTTAACTTGGTGATTCGGGTGAAGTTGAGATTGTTAGCATTCAAACCTTGGAAAAGGCACTGGTTGATGAAGTCTTTCCTTCCCATGTCATCCATTTGCTCAAAGTAGCGAACATCTACAAGAAAAAGGCAATGTCAAGCCACCTCGGCGGCTAGGTCCATCCTCTTCAAGATTGCGGTGCGCTCCGTATCTGCTTATAAAATAAGCTCGAACATCAAAGGCTTCGCCAACCCTGAAAGGAGGAAAAGGAGGAACAAGAATAGGTGCTTCCCTTTGCCTCTTGCGGCTTAGCGCAGCAAGAGGGCTCAAAGGAGGAACTCGGAATGTGAAGTTCTTGAGAGGGCTTCGACCTTAGTCCTTTGATGATCCAACACCACCAAAGGCACCTCCTTATCCAAACTCTTAGCTCTACACTTTTTTCTCATCACCTTGGCCACTTTGGTCATTTTAGAGCTTTTTGCCATTTTAAGAGCCATATCTACACAAAAAGTAAAAAAAAAATTACTTGAAAAATACTTAAAACATCTAGAAGCAACATTTACCAAAAGATGAAGATCTAGGTCTTTTGAGTTCACTATGAGGCTGAACTCGATAGCCTTCAACAATTACTTACTTCAAGTTCACTGTCCCTAACCTTCTAGCATTTATCAGATTTACACACTTTTGGTCCTCAGGGTTGGCAAAGCAAGGACACGTCTTGTGGGGTCAATAGACCACTGGTTTGGAATACCGAACCCTCCAACTCGACAAATGATGAAATACTTTTGCTTTAAATTCTTCAAAGAAGATATCTTCAAAGCTTTGTAAAAAATGTTACAGTCATTCTTTGTTTGAAGGAAGCAATGATCCTCATTTACTTAATGATAAAGTCGATAGAGCTCTCCCACCCTACAAGCTATTAAGTTTGTCCCATTCCGGTAGGCCAACTCAGCTATTCTATGTAGCAGTCTCAAACCATCTGGATGCAATTGGCTAATAGTGATCCTATGCTCCTTGAAAAATGACCTCAAAGGCTTGGATGGAGAGAACTAAACATCAGAATAAAAGTTCTCCTTGTACATCATGATGGACTCGCTATCTAAGGAAGTATTAATTTGCATGTCTAGCTCGGGGCGAATCAACTTATACTCTAGTTCAAGGTCGTATTTAAAAACTATAGCAAGCAGCTCGCCTTCACTTATATCAAAAAGAACGTTAGCAACCCTGATGTTCTCTGACCTTCTCTTCACTTCTCCCACCTCGGACTCATTTGCCCCCATAATCTCATCCTCAGATTGCTCAGCCAAAGTGTGCATATCCTCATCAGTAGACGAACCCATGATCTCGCACAAAAGAGAAAGGAGAGAAGAAAGATAAGAAAAACTTACAAAGAAGATATTCTAGAGAGATAAACTCTGGAGATAAGAAATCTTTAGATATAAAAGCTTTGAAGGAGGAAAATGTAGTGAGGCAAATGTTCCAAGCAAGACCCCCATATATAAAGGACGAGACACTAAAAAGATACACATTAAATAAAGAGACGCTTGAAGCATGAACTAGCGACTCGTTCCCTTGAAATGGAGCAGTCTTTTAATGGCATAAGCAGATGTAATAACCCATGCTGAAAAGACAATATGGTAATAAATAAATATAATAATAATAGTAATAATAATAATATACTTAATAAAATCTTTTTTGTTTGGACATAAATGATTGAAAAATTGAGGAAGGACTACTGATAATATATAATAATAAAATATAAAAAGATATAAGACTCCTAAATAAACTTTAATTAACAAATAAAACTAGGATTTCAGCTATCCTTATCCAATCATAATTATCTCTCCATCAATATATTATTCTCAAATAAAAGGGGCTAATTCACAATTTACTTTCTACACAATTTCTAAGAGCTTAACACCATAGATCATTGATTGAATTTCAATAGTATTATTCGATATTTATTTCAGTTTTTCATTAAATCAATTAATGGGTAATTTAGTGGGTATTTTGTTGTTATTTAATCCCGTCATAAATTAGCGCCAAATTTTCCTACAAAATATCAAATGAGTGTTTTTAGTTGCTGATTACGTACTAAGTACTGACTAATTTTTGTCATTTTTTAATTTAATTTTTATTTTTTTATTGAAATTCAGTTGCTAGTAGTTAATTTTATTGTAAATACCTACATAAACCATTTAGTCGGTAATTCATCATTTTCTTTTAGTGATAGTGTTGCATTGAAACTGGAGAAGATTGTATACATCCAATATCTATATTCAAATAGGATGATGATTCTTTCTCAATTTCTAATTCATTATTACCTTCATGTGCTATATGCATTGAATTATTAATAAACTATGAGCCTGCGAGTTTTTGACCTATATTCTTACAATGATCATATCCCTAATTCTCTTAGCCTTACATGTTAATTCACTTTTACTACCCTTGGTCTTTATACTTTGTGTGCTTGGATAATTTCTCTTGTGGAAACTCTCTTACCCTTACAATGGCTATATCGCTTAATTCTCTTACCCTATATTGTTCTTTAACTGCACTAGTTAATTTTTCTAATTCACCTTTTGCATTTTGGTATCCCTAGTCTGACTTGGATGCATAATAACATAACTTATCATGATACATATTTCGAGCACCACATCTAATAAATGAAGTCATAGTTGGACTATCTTATGAGATGAATGTCATTATTTGAGGGTAGGTCTTTGCTTCCTTAGTCTATCACTTAAGTATCAAACTGGAGGGAATTATTACCAAGTTTTCAAATTTCATTACACAAAAACAATGACAACAAGGAATACCAGTAGTCTCTCATAATTGATAGAAACATGCAATTCCTTTAACAATTGGATAGTAAGTCACAATTCAAATTGAAATTGGATTTGAAAATTCATTTAATGTATAGCATACTTATCAAAAATGACCTCACAACTAGTAATATTGAGTGATGCTTCATATTTTAATTGCTTACGTACCTTAAAAAATAAAGCTCCAGTATATATACTAGCCATATGTCTCTCAATACAGTGTAAGTGACTTAGCAAAACTGGAACTATGTTATTACTATCACAATCTAATTTCGATTCTTTATCTTATTCTTCAAAGCTCCAGCTCATACTATTGCATAAACTCATGATTTCAAACGACTTTGTAAGAAACCATTTCAATATGCATTCATATCTTCACAATATTATGTGTTTTTCATCCCAGTTAGAAATTTACCGATTAAAAAGTAACTCAAAATCTCAGATACTCACTTATAATTTGTAACTCGAGATCTTCAACTATAATTTAATATTTATGTGCGATAAAATCAGCCCAAAATAATATTAATATGAATTATTTATTGATATGAAATGGCCTAGTGAACCTAGATTAAGACGATGTGATGTTTCTAGCTTGCTACAGGCATTGGCCACCTTAGCCGACTCAAAATCTAGTATCAATCCAACTCAAGGTGACGGTTGTGACAGATGATATCAAAGCAAAGTTAAACCTTAGGAGTTAATTGCAGAGCTTAGGAACCCCATTTGAAACTCCTAGGTTGGAATCAGCCTTCATCAACAAAGGAGGCATCATCCAAATTGAACTCTGTTGTAGTGCAGATGGACACATCATGCACTAAAATGGAAGGAAGGAAATCTGTAAACGTTTAGAATGAGAACCAGAATAATGTGCTATAAGAACATATAGTGAATTAGAATGAAAACCAGTACAATGTGCTATAAGAACAGCAAAATATAAGAATTACAGGCATGCCTAGGCTAACTGGCAGTTATGAAAAATTTATTTAAGTTTATTAAATTTTCTTAACCCGACTTGAAGCAAAGAATCAATTGGGAATTGGTATAGTGGCCTGATCACCTAGTACCTCTTTACATCATTAAGTAAGTTTTGCTTTATCATTAACAAAAGAGTCCCATCACTTCGCCAATGCAAAATTCAAGAAAGCAAGTATATATGTATAAGAGTCAGAAGTGGAGTTAAATACAGCCTTTCAAAAGGCGGGGTATGACCCAAATTTCTCTCTGCATACCATCCTTATCCTAGTTGGAACCGTTACAGGTAGACTGAATATGAAATTTAGGAGGATATGAGAGGCACAGGTCCTAAATTTAAACATCAGCTTTCAATAATTTAAACTACAAGCTATGTAAAATAAGAAATTCCTGTTGCTAATTGGTTAGGGTAAGCTCCTGAAAATGCAGAATCAAACAGAGTAGCTAATTCCTAGTGACCACCACCACCCTTTACAACCTCTGTTTGTCCGTTCTTTTGTGTATCGTTGCTCAATTGTTGGTCATTCCTGCCAGCCTTACATTCTTCATGCCCAGGAAATTTCCCTAGTCTCTCCTGCAATTAACAACCAAAATTATGTCACAATAGCAATAATATTTTCAACTATATTTTGGACCAGCCTCATAACAATGTTGGAATAAGTTTAATGGCCAAAAGACTTCTTGCTTTGTCATGATGTCATGACTCATGATACTCATCATAAATCAAGTGTCAAAATGGAGCGAGTGCAAAGTAGAAATAAAAAATAACATTTTCCATTGCAAGGTGTTCTTTGTTGTCGATGGATCATATTTTCATAGTGGCCAGTTAATCATGAACTCGTCAAATTTAACAGACCCAAGGAGGAACAGAACATCACCTTGAGAGATGCATTTTCTGCAAGAAGTTGCTCATACTCGCTCTTGATCTGATTTACTTCCGATCTCAAATTGGCATTTTCTTCTTTTAAGGCTTCAGCACGTTGGGCCAGCTCATCACATTCAGCCTGATTCAAAAGCATGCATTGCCGCAATGAAATCAATAAGACACAGATTGGAAAATAGATATACAACATCAGATTATAAAGTACACTATATTACCTGTTTTCGCAATCTAGAGCGGCGAGCAGATTCTCTGTTTGACTGCTTCCTCCTCTGTCTCTTTAGCTCTCTTTCATCCTAAAAAAAAATAAAAAAATAAAAAAAAAAGTATATGATCACTTTGATATGATATAAGTGCAGCCTACAATATGCTATGATGTGGTATGGTATGTCCAATGAAAATAACCCTTTGGAAACTGCGGTTGCAGTTCATGAAAGTAAAGAAAATTAAAGATTGGAGACATAAAATGATTATCCTCCTGATTATATTCATAAACCAAAGAAAATAAACCTGTAAGCCTCTTGATAGACCTTTCAAGAAAACCTCACATTTTCTGGGATCAGAATTGCATCACACAACTCAGAAAACATTATAACAGGATTTTATTCATTTAGTGAACTGAATAATAAAAAAAAAATGCGAGTATAGGTTTTTATAGAATCAAAAGCAATCTTAAGCCTCTTAAGGTCACGTTTAGTTAGAATTGGAATGGAATACAAATCTTGAAATAGGATTCCACTTTTTTTTATTCATGAAAAATTCGAAATGTTTCTTGATATTTTTGCAATTTAATAACTTCAATATTTGAATTTACATTTACTTTCCAATTATAAGTCTTAACACAACCAACAACCTTGGAATAAGTTTTCTGGATTTCGATTTCCCTTTTTATTCCTATTCCATTCCAAGATGAACCAAACATGTAACTTGCCAAGTACTTTTAAGTAAATATACAATGCACTATCATTAGCTAAAAGGGGAATGACGAGTACAAAATGTATATTATATTTATCTATAAAATTAGTAAATAAAACAAATATGAGAATAAAAAATTTATGAAAAAGCATTTGGCAAAACTTAAATACTCTCAAATTAACCAAATTCATAAGAAATAAACTTAGTACTTTTATTTTCAAAATCTCTACAAATTCTAAATTAAGGAAACCCTCCTTTTTTTTTTTTTCTAAACTTCAAGTTATCCACATTCCATATTATCCATAACTTATTGGTGACGCACAGTGTGTACCAATTTGTATTGCTAATATCAGATGCTTCACAATGATATCTCTGTGATGACCAAAGCAGACATGATCTAGCAATAGCAAAACTGTATCGCCAAATCCAGTATCACCAGCCTCATGATGATTAAGCTAATTTGAAAAGGAACAATTGCCACTCGTACACCTACTCATCATTACCACCCAACTTGTTCCAAGAAAATTGTAACATTAGTAATTTCTCTTCTTATTAAGAATACCCAATTACTATATTGTAAGGATTAAACCAAACAAACCTGTTAATCAAATTTCTCATCTGGACTTCTTTCATTCTTGTATTATTCTCCCCCAGTAGGAGAAAACTAGACATCAAATTTTGAACTGCCTTTTTTACAATTTCTCCAGTTCCGTTCTTAGACTGGAAAACCATTTTCTGTACATGCCATTTTAGTTGAAGGTAGCAATGAGAATGCTTGAAAAGTCACTTCAAATGTTGACTTTATTTTGAACAATAAAATTAATTCCTTGGCAATCATCTAACAACAACTCAAACTTAACTTGCTCGACATCTTAATTAGCAACAGTCCACTCTATCTTTTGCAGAGGTTTATTTATTTATTTATTTATTTCTTATGTCAACTTTTTGGACCTGACTGTGAGGGCTTTAAATCATAAAAGGCTTAACTACAAAAGAATGTTTCAACTTTAGTATTATAATTCAACCACATACTTCTAATTTTGGCAATTTCGAGTAGCACCCTTTAAAATTTTTAAAATTCCATCTCCGATCCAATTTTTCAGGTGAAATTACGTCAGGATTTGCTGATATGGGACATTTGAATTTGCTCAAATTAATATATAAAAGAATACACACAAACACACACAAGTTTGGACATAACAAAAATCCAAAAAGTAAGAAATTTGGAACCGCAAAGTCAACAAATTTGTCTAGTTTTGCCCAAATTGGATCAGTGATAAAATTGCAAAAATTGAAATTTGTAGCATAAAATTGCCAAAATTAAAAGTTAGTAACGAAATTACAGAGAATTTTCAATTGAAGTATTATTTTTTGTACTTAAGCCTCCATAAGATAAGCTTTTCTTTCAATTCCTTATTCACAGGCCTAACCATTAAAATGACCTGGGGCATTTTAGTGGGTTTTCCCTCTATCAATACAAACTTCTTTATCTGTTTCTTTTAACCTATGGGACCAGATTCCTATTCTGCAACACTTATTCTCACATTGGCAACTGTTTTTGAAAGTTTGGTAGTTTGAAAATTTCCTAAAACCTAAGTGCTAATCAACTCAACAGCAATGAGGACCACATTATTTTAGAGGAATCATATTCATGCCAGTTAAATGGTAGCAAGTTAAGAAAAATCTCAACTAGCACGACAATTAATTCAGGATCTGAAATGAATCATTAAAATTTACAAGCAATATTTCTTTTAACTTTCTAGTAATAGCATTGTCAACAAGTAATTCTTTGTTTTCAAGTTTAACCTTCTCTTCCCAAAGAAATTACACAACTTTTGTCATTTCAATATTGTTGCATTCCCTCTGATTGCCAACTTCTAGCTTTTGTTAGCTTATCTGACTTATTTGCCACCACCTGTAGTCTAGGCTGTCATTATTTTTTAGATTTTTTTACCATTCCACAGGATTCTCTAAAAGTCGCTCTATTTTTTTCTCCTAGTGCAGTTATTTTCATTAACTTAGAACCAATTTTTTACAACTGCCTAATACTTTTAGCTTCTTTTCCACTTTCAATCTTTCTAATAGAAACTTACAAATTCTTTCTCAAAGGGTCAAGAATGTATAATTCTTCAAAACAACATTCTTGCACTAGCATTCGCGAGAGGGTGTACATTTGAAAAACAATATTGAATTGTAGCGAAATTATGAAGAGAGGTTTCTAACAAAAGATGAGAATCTTAGACGCAAATGAAACTTTTACTGCATTGTACCACAAGTCACCAATCATTGCAAGCGTTAACATATTACATAACCTTTACCAATTTCACAACATAAATATATCATGGCAGATGAAGTCTAGAAGACACCAAAAAATTACAAAAGCTGAAACATGAAAAGAAAGACACCACAAACTTTTTTTCCCAAAGTCACATATCAATAGGAAACAGCAATAAACATGGTTATGTACTACAATAACATCCTAGACCTCGATTGAGTGGGACAAAAACATCTAAAAAAATCAAAAGCTCAATTTCTATGTTACAGTTTCCCAAATGCTTGTTATTTTTAATCAACTGTCCATAAGAAGGTGCTTTGATAATTGATCTTCCTATTGTTCAAAATGAAATTCAAATTCTTCAAATGACAATCTGAATTGCTTCATGATTATGCTGTTTCAACTATCGATCAGCACAACACAACCTGAAATCTAGGTATTCAAGGTTGGCAATCCAAAAAACTGATTTAAGCACTAGGTTGGTGACCATAATACAACACAAGATAGTCAAGAATGCTATATAAACAAATGTGGCAATTCATGAATATAACAAGCTAAGGAGTAAGGACAGAGAAAAGTTGACAAAAACTTAGTTGATTAACCCTCCCCTCTCCACCCCCGCCCTCCGTGTCACAAAAAAAAAAAAAAAAAGAAGTCGAAAGCCTAATGCTCACAGAGGATCTACTATTTTTATACACCAATTCAAAAACAACTGACTTATCTTTACCATTAAAATCTCAAACAGCAAGGACATGTTATTGCATGGTTAATTAGCAGACGCGCATTTAAGCAAGTTCAGGAGCATAAAATTTATAAAAGATGGTGGACAACAATTAAAAAAAAAAACAACTCATGGACGTAGATTTACCTGGAGCCAAATCTGTGATTGAACAGTATCTCGAGATCCGGTAGGGACTATTCCTCCAGCAACTGGAGTAGAAGGAACCTTCCCACGGATCGCAGGGATAGTAGATGAAGGTGGGGCTCCCCAAAACTCCATTCCAATATTTAAGTTGGTTGTGGGACCAGGTATAGCTCCTGGAGCACCAGTAGCAGGTATTGGCATGATAGACATAGTCTGATTCATGATTGTATTAGGTGCACCTTGTCCTACATTCTGAGGACCATGCACAGACCCACCATTCTGAGATGCATCACCTGTAAATAGAAGAAATAGAAATTCTTCATTAATAAACAAGAAAAACCAATTAACTCATGGTAAAAGAAAAGTACAATAATTTAACCTTCTAGAGAATCTTGCCTCCCACCTGACTTCATTTGTGAGTCCTAGAAAGATCAAGGAAATCAGAACATATGAAAATACTATCGTAAAAATAAGAAAATGAAATAAGAAAAAAGTGCCTCGTACCCATAACTAAAACTTGTCCCCATATGATGCTGAAAGGCAAAAAATTTACTTGGGATAAGTAGCATGCTATCTCTGATATATGCCTAGATCTGGAAAAATGTTTAAAAAACACTTGACTCTTGGAAAATCGGCAAAGTCCCAGTAGGCTCATGCAACATAAGCCAAGACATCTCTCATGCACACATATCAAATGTGTATTAACTATCTTTACTAAAAAAAAAAAAAATATGCCTTCATCCCTATTAGAAAATGTTGCATTCTCTCTTGTTTCCACGACTTAGAAGCAATCTCTCTCTCTCTCTCTCTCTCTCTCTCCAAAGTGATCTTTCTTTCTCTCTTAAGAAAAAAAAAGTTATTAAATACGAGGAATGAGGTTAATAACTTGGAGAATACGGTAACCTCCTAAAATCAAAGAACAAATACAGAAACAAAAAATTGTAGAGAACTCCCTCTTATCGCATTGAATAGTACTTAAACACTCATCTAAAAGCCAAAGGGACTATCTTATTCAAAAACAAGGAAGCCACTTTGTTGAAAATTAGTACTTCAATAGTCTCCACCGGAAAGACAATCCCCAAATCCTCCAAAGGGCACATAGAATTTCTACAATAGCATTTCATTCGATTGAAAAAAGAAAAAGTGGAAGCTTCACATTTCAGCAATGACATTAGTAAATGGCAAAAACAAACTTCCTACTCTTGAACAATTGCCACATCATCCTGCTACATGTGAATCACACAGTCACTAAAATTCCTTTCAATCCAAAACCTACAAAGTACAAACTTGCTCTACTAAAAAACAAGAAAGAAATGTCAAAAAGCTACAGAAGTGACTACTAAGACACCACAGATTTAAAACCCATTATCTCTTTTTCTTCTTTGACAGTTAATATTATCGTTTTCTGTAGAGATTTGTAGAATATTATCTTTCCTAGTTTAGGTTTGTTTTCTATTTAGATTATTACCATGTTAGAATCATTCTTTATGTATATATAGAATAGAATTGTATAGAGATAGTGTGAATGACAACAATAAACTACTTTCCTTCAAAAATCTTCATGGTATCAGAGCCCAACCGCGTTTTTCCAGCCTAGGGTTTTTCGGCAACAAGGCTGAGTTGCAAGCACCGCTGCCAGGGGAGGTAGTTGAACGTCACCGTCCAACTCAGAAGGAGGAACGGCCGTCCCCGCTCGACCCCATAGCCGTCCGGTCACGCGCTTGTGTACACACGCTGTCAAAAGGTTCTGGCCTTTCATCACGCGCTGGTGCGTACGACAGTTTTTCGATGACCTCTGCCGACGAATCTTACTCCGGTGGCTTCGTTTTGGTGCTGCGATTCTGACCCACTATACACTCAGTCAAGTTTTTGATTTTTTGTGGTAGTTTCTTTGTATATCACACTACTGTCGTGTCTGCGTTTTTCTGGTTCTGCAATTCCCTTTGAATCGGCTATTGAATTATTTAGATTGACAGTAATAGGTGACGGAAAAAAGGTAAACATGATTTTTCACTCGGAGAATCCTTCACTTCAAATTAGCCCAGTCAAATTAGATAGCATGAATTACTTGGCGTGGTCTCGTTCTTGTTTGCTATTTGAGGCTAGAGGTTTGCAGGGATATCTTGATGATGGAGCGCCAAAATCAGTTTCCACAGATCCAGATTATAATAAGTGGAAATCAAAAAACTCCCTTATTATGTCTTGGCTAATAAATTCTATGCAGCCTTTCATTTCACGGAGATATTTATTGCTTGATACAGCTAAGAAAATATGGGATGCTGCTTCACAGACTTATTTGCAAGCTGAAAACTATGCTCAAAGGTATGAACTGCGACAGAAAATCCATGAAACCAAGCAAGGGGATCTGACTATCGCTCAGTATTTTGCTGAACTTAGTGGGTTATGGCAGGAACTAGACTATTATCAAGAATTTCAAGCAAAATGTACTGATGATGCAACTCAGGTTCAGAAGTTGATTGAGGTAGAACGAGTGTATGATTTTTTGGCTGGCCTAAATAATGAGTATGGTCAGATTCGAGTCCAGGTTCTTGGACGGGATCCTTTTCCATCCTTGCGACAGGCATACTCATTTGTACAACAAGAGGAAACTAGGAGGAGTGCTATGGTTTACAGATCTACATTGGATAAAG
>CANUEX010175222.1:0-37883 GCA_948099535.1 Jatropha multifida | reverse complement strand
AGTGAAGCTTCACGAGTCGTTAGCCACCTCACTCTCTTCGAGCGGTGGCCGGAGAACGTGGAAGGGAAGAGGGAGGAGGGTTGCTGCGCGCGAGAGAGAAACGGGAGGGAGAGGAAGAAGAAAGGAATTATTTATTTATTTATTTATTTATTTATTTATTAATTAATTAATTTATTTTAATTAATTAGTTTCGGTTCGATTTGAATTGATTTGGTCGAACCCAATGATTTAGCCTATTTTCATTTGATTTAGGGGTTTTTCGACTGAGTTAGACTATTTAAATTCGGTTTTCGATTCAGTTCGCGACATAAAATATTATATTTGGCCAATTCTCATTGGTGAAAATTTACAATTAAATTTTAAATAAAAATTCTTTTAAAAATAAATTAATGGGTTATTTCACTAAATAAATTCACAATTTTTTCTATAATCATAAAAAAAGGAGAATATATTTTTTTTATTTTTTATTTTATATCTACATATATATTTACTTAAAAAATAATTTTTAAAAATTATATCCAATTAAATAATAAAATATAATTATTCTTTTTTTTTCTTTTAATATAGGTATTTCGAGCCAGCTAAAATTAAATCTTATTTACACCTGATTGGCTCAAAAAGATGTAAAATACTCTCAGTGGATATTTGTTAGTGTCAAACCACTTATTGATATAAAATGTAATTTTTAAATTAACTATAATTAAAGTTATTTTAAATTTTATTAGAGCGATTCCAAAAATATCATTATTCCCCGAATATTCATACGGTTGTATATAATATAGATATTGGAAGAGAAGAGGTTGCGTGGTGTCTCAGGATTAGGAATACGAATAGCATAAAGTAAATGGGGTAGTTCACGCGAGAGCTATTCGAATCCACGGCCTTCTTTAAATTTGTCAGGCTCATTGCTATTACGATCGCATAATCCTATTTTAACAGGGAAAAGACAGATGCATCGAACCAGAATATGTTATATTGTGATTTTAACAACAAGAAGGTATGAGAAAATGACGTTTTTATTTTCTTTACAAATATTTTTCTAATCAACTTTTTTTTCCCGTTAGGATACCTTCTTTGCTGATTTTTTAGTAAATTTTTCTATTTGTATCTTCTTTAGCAATCATGGTTTAGATCATATTATCGGTAATTTTTTATTGATTATTGATTGGAGGTGCAAAAATGTGTTGGTCGATTGATTGTATTCACATTGGAGTATCTTGATATGGTAAGATGTGGCGTAAGTAATCTCATTCGAATTTTTTAACCTTTTGATAAGATGCGCTTCTCGCATCAATCAATACTTTATTCTATCCTATTAGTGTAAAAGAAACTGTGTGAGAAACATTTTAGCTTTACAGATTGTATGTAATGCTCCGTTGGAGGACATATAGGAAATAATTTCGAAATCCTAAATTTTTAGTGACCAAAGCCAAAATGTCAGCATCATTGTTGTCTTGGCAAATTGAAGTGGGAAGTACTAAATTTGATAAATGTCAACGTTTGAATAAATTTGATGGCCCAAACCGCAATTCCTTTCTTATTTATGAATGCCAAAATGGAACCCACAAAATTTAGAAATGTCAACTTGCTGTGAATTAACACTTGACAAGAGACTAACACTTTCTACTTTCGTGTTGCTCTCTTACGGACACTAACCTATAGCTATTACATATTCACGTTTTCCATTATATTAGAAAGCATGTATTCAATATTGAAAGGCATAGCTTTTATGGGTTTGCCTTTTCTTTTAATTTGATTATAAGTGCAAATTCACCTATTAGGAAACGGTTGTATAATATGTAGAGTAGATGACATTTCTATATATATATATATATTGTTTTTATACTCAAATCAGAGTGGTATTCAATAAAATTTTTCTAATAGTTACGATTTTAGATTTCGAACCTCTAAACCTATAGGTAAAACTCGACTGAAAATGTGGTCCGACCTTGTAAGTAAAATCCACCTTGAAATGCAGTTCATTGATGCTAATCTATTTGATTGTTGGTAGAGATCCTCGATTAAGTAAATAAGACGAAGATTTTTATAGTAGGAGGAACAAACATAGCAAAAATTGACTTGATGAAGACAAATAATATATATATATCATATTATATATTATACAATTAAAAGGCTCCATCACTCCCAATCTAATTACATGTTAAGCAAAATATAAAATTAAAAATTTAGATAAATAATTAATTTATTTAAATATTTTTTTCTATTTTAAATGAAAATATTTTTCAAAAAGAATTATAGATAATATAATTTTAACTATGAAAAAGTAATTTTTTTAAATAATAACAATAGAAAAACATATTCCAAACGAACCTTAGAATTACAAATTTACAGCCTCTTCGTAGTGTCGTTCAAGTCCAATTCTGCCATATCTTTAGAGAAGTAAACTCTCTGCGGATTGGCTCTCGAAATTTACTTCTTCTGCTTCTTTTGTTGTTTAAGTTTTAAATGAGCCTCTTTTAGGTATTTACTATCTGGCATTGCTTCGTTATGTCTTTAGCTCTTTTTTTTTAAATTAAAAAAACATAATTTTTTCAATTCATTAATTTTTTTTCAATTAGGAGATATCGCGAATTCGGTGAATAAAGGGGAGTACTGCCTATAGTTTTCTTTCGGCTCTTTGGCCTTTCAATGGCCTTTTTTTTTCATTTCTTGAACTCTTGAATGTGACTAAAATTATATTTTAAAATTTAGATAATACTTTATTAGTTTCGATGATCTTAAATACAATTATAAATCTATGCAAGACGATTATTCTTACTAAAAATAAGATTAATTACCTCTTTTATATAGTTTACATTAATATTATTTTATATTGGAGAAGCCTAATAGTTTGGAGGTAGATACCTGAATTTATTAGAATTTTTCCGACTATATATATTTTAAAGAAAATAATTTTGTTTGCCAATCAAAAGTAATAATATTATCTTTTTAAAAAAAATAATATTATTTTACTTCAAATAAATAAAAGAGACAACTGCGGGAAAGTTTGATATTCTATTTATTTGTTTGGTTGAGTTTTAAAAAGACATTTTTCATAAAAGTTAAAACTATTCATCCTGAGTGTCTCTGCAAACAGAGTTATGGAGCAGTCTACTGGAACTATAAACAGGAAAGTAGTCAGTACTAGATTTGTGTTAAAAAAAGAAGATCGTGACTAATTAACTTTAGGAATCCTAGTAAAAGAGAAAGTCTTATTACAACCAATATTTTAGTTCAAACGAGCAACTTTTTTTGTCATAGAAAAAAATTATTGAATAATAATACTTAAAAATATATATTTTTTTGACAAATTAGTAAGAAATTCAGAAAACAGAAGTCATTATTTTAATTTTATTTTCATTGGAAGCACCGAGTTGACAAAAAGAATAGCTTTTCTTTTTGCTCGTCAAAATAGTAAGAAATTGTCTTTTAGATAATTTTTAATTTTTTTACATAATTTAAAGGATTAATCAAATTACGCTTATTCTAAAATTTGTTAATTCATGCATTATAAATGATTGTACAAGTGAAAAGACTAATAATACCACACCTATCATTGACATTACTTTATATTTTTTGATTTGTGCATGATAAGTCGTTGTACATAGCAGTAAACAGTGGCACAACAGCACTAATTCAGAACTAAGAGTTAATTACTAAGAAAAAGAAAATCATAGTTCGCTTAGAGAAACAAAAACTCCGCCGTCAATACTAATGAAGGTATGTGTTGTTGGGTGACGACAAGTTCGACCATACAAGGAGTTTCCATAGTCCGTAGAGGATCTGACACTGCCATGCCACCATTAGTCTATGAGGCCTTGAATATTACATTCCTAAATAAAAATTACTCCATAAAAGAAAATAAATGCTAAACGAACAATAAATACGAGTTCTTTATTCAAGAAAATGAGGTTTTTTGCACATCAGGCAATAAGGACTTTGTAGTACAAGCAATAGCCAATGAGAAATCGACAGCAAATTCAGAAAAAACCACTCTGGTATGCAAAAACCTGCCCTTTTCCATAAAAACCACTATCCCCCATCTATCTCTCCATTTTCCCATTCTATATATGTGCATGCTTTCTTGGGAAAGCTTCATATGTAGCAAGAAGAAGAAAATCCCATTTATAACTCTTTCTCTATTTATACAGCCTCTCTTTTGGTTTTTCTTTTTTGGTATTTTCTTGGGTTTTGGCTGTTTGGGTTATTTTGAGGAAAGAAGAGGAAAAATTTATACATATTTGCTGAAATGGGTAGAGGTAGGGTTCAGTTGAAGAGAATAGAGAACAAGATCAATAGGCAAGTAACTTTTTCCAAAAGAAGGGCTGGTCTGTTGAAGAAAGCTCATGAGATCTCTGTTTTGTGTGATGCTGAAGTTGCTTTGATTGTTTTCTCCCACAAAGGAAAGCTCTTTGAGTATTCTACTGATTCGTGGTAAATTTTTCGTTCTTTAATTCTCTCTTCATTGATATTCTTTTATGTATATATGCAAATGGATTTTGTTTTTAGGTTTTCTTATCTTTTATTTTCTTTCTTTCTCCTTTTTTTTCTTTTGTTTAGGTTTTATGAATTATTACAAGATCTGGGTTTAGGGATTTTGTTTATCCATTTTCCAAATTCCACGTTAATTTTGGGACTTTTTTTTATATATTTTTCAAATTTAATTTTCTTGGTTTCTTGGCTGTTCTCCTCAGAAAACCTTATCCATTTCTGTTCGTACAGAACACATTATTATCTACGCATATGCATACATAAATGAGATAGATATATCGTGTACAATATGTATATATATTTATGTATTTATATTATCCTTATTTTCCGTAAAAAAATTATTTTCTCATGTGAAAAATCAGTTACTGATACTCTAGGTATCAGAGTTTCCCCTTTTGCACTTAATATGCTGCATTTGAAGTTAAACCGCTATATATTTAGCATCTTGAATAATTTCATGTCGAGAGTTCAGAGGCTAATAACATACTTTATATGTATTATTCATGTTATAAATATTATTATTATTATTATATATCAAAGTATTTGACCCTCAAAACCTAGTCTTTTATTACTAAATTCAGAAATGTAATCTCAGCTTTACACTGATTTGCTTTTCTTTTCCTTTTTAAATTTTTGATTGCACTATATTAATCTTTGACATAATCAAAGGTGCAATATTTATATTTGATTTTACGAAAAGTATATATATATATTAAAAAAGATTTAATTAATTGAATTTACTCTCTTTTTGCCCCATTTCTTTTTCTTGCAAAAGCTGTGGATTTCTACATGAAAACAGACATTGTGCAACCCATCTTGACATCTGTCTCAGATCCACTGCCAATTTAACTGTACTTGACTTCAGTTGTTTTATTGTCTGCACGTTATGATATTATAATAATAATTGTATCCGGAGATTGATTTGAACTCTGTAAGAATATAAATCTACGATCCCTCAAAAGTAGGTCCAAATTTAAATGCAAAACCTATTAATTTGATTAGTCGTTTATTTGATTTTTAGGATTATACAGTAACGACTGGTTTCTGTTGCAGTTGTACGGATTTTAATTAAAAACTGTTTTATTCTATATAATTATAGTATTGTGTTTTCGTGTGTGAAATTAATATAATTTTATGATAAAACACAAAAGTCATGTCATTGTTTTTTCTGTTTACTTTGAAATAAGGGTTATTACATAATGGATAAGATGTGCATCTTAGTACTCACAATTACTTTCTTTCTAGGAAGTTGTTCCTCTGCTTTTATTTAGTGAAGTCTTTATGTAATGATAACTGCTGCTAATTATATATATTATCCTATTTTTTGTTGATGCTTAAAACTTTTTATTTTCCGTAAATCAAAAAATATTTAAAGGAAATAAGATCACTGTTTGAATCTTTAATCTTGCACTGCGAGACAGACATTTGACTGTTGGTGTTTAATTTCTTTGAGTCTCGAGAAATGATATTCAATTCGCATTTTATTAAATTTTTTTCTTTTGGATAAGCTGGTTCGATGTTATTATTGATTAAATTTCTTGGTAACTTGATTATAATATATGCTGCTATATACTTCCATACAGTCAGAATGCTTGTATGGAATTTTATTATTAGTACTTGGCTTATGGTATGTTTTAATACTTAGTCATGCACACTTGCTGCAATTTGCTCTCTTTTGAATGGCGCTAATAATTGCACCCCGGCGCGAATAATTGGCTTATGTTATTATTTTGGGTAGTTTTTTCATTGATTTACTGAATTGATAAAAGTTTTTATAGTTGTGAGAATTCAAATATGAGATCTCTCGCTGTATATACATGTAAATGAGAAAATTAATTAAATCACGCCCGATTGACTTGAATTTTTATTCTTGTTAATTAAATGTTAGTCATGTTATTAGCTTTGCTTCTACGGATATTTTATTTGTTTATTTATTTTGGTACTGTGGGTTATGAGATATTCTCCGGGTAGTTCATGCACACCGAGTGCTAGTGTCATTAGTACTATTATTCCTGGAGTGCGCACTTCCTGTAGTGGCACTGAACCCTAATTAATAAGGAAGGGGAATTCTCATCTCTTTCATATCAACTGAACTGACTCCACTGGGTTGGTTCTTTGGTTGTGATTTGTGGAGAATATGCAATCTTGAGTATATTGCTTATTCTGTTTTTTATTTTGTATATATAATTATTGGAAAATTTTGTGCTTATTTTTTCAACATTCATATCAATGCCTCTTTTGATATCTAAACTGCAGTATGAATCGTGAACAAAACAAAGAAATCCCATTGACATGTAGCTGTAAAATTTATGTTTCTCAATTGCCAATTTGTGATTCACCATTTGCTCTTATTGCATTATCGAGTGATTTTTAATATTCTTTAGTCCATCAAACCTGTTAATGAACGTTATTGATTACTTTCTTGTACAGCATGGAAAAGATACTTGAACGCTATGAGAGGTATTCTTATGCAGAAAGGCAGCTCATAGCAACCGATCTTAATTCGCAGGTAAGTTCTCTAGTACAAGACCGAGTTTTGATTCCTTATGCCATCTTGACAATTCAGAATTTTTTATTTATACATATATATTAATTAAAATCCAGTATTAATTGAACCATAATATATAAAATTAGTGATTCACAAATGACAACCATGAGGTTAATTAATTATATATGCAGGAGAACTGGACCCTGGAATATAACAGACTCAAGGCAAAGGTTGAGCTTTTGCAGAGAAACCATAGGTGCTAATTATTAGTTAATTTAATTGTTTTCTTAATTATCTATTTTCCTTTATGGTTATTCAATTTATTGATAATATTCAAACCTCAACAGGCACTATTTAGGAGAAGATTTAGACTCATTGAGCTTGAAAGAGCTCCAAAACTTGGAGCAACAGCTTGATACTGCTCTTAAGCACATTCGAACAAGAAAAGTACGTATATTTTATTTATTTATGTAAATGCTTAAATTTTCATTTATTTGATTTATATTAACTGATAGTGGGAACATGTTTGTTTTTCTCGCAGAACCAATTGATGTATGAATCCATATCTGAGTATCAGAAAAAGGTAATCGTTAATTAAAATTAACAAAAAATTGCTTTGAAGCAATTGAGTGATATTGCAGGACGAACTAGGGTTTCTGCTGCAGTTATTAATTATTACACTAACTATATTCATTAGCATTGATTTCATAGAATGAAGAAGATATAATTTGCTTGGATTGGGTAAAATTTAATTACTTGATTTAGAACATGAGTGTCTGAGTAAGGGTATTAGTAGCTGAGTTGCAGAAAATCCACTGGCTCAGAGCCACATATATACTGCAGTCATGTTAGCCTGCAACACAATGTACTTGGGCTTGTTTAGGGTTTATGTGCTAAATCTTTTGGGTTCTAAAATTTGTCTAAAGAAATTCCATAGATTATAAGCATTTAAAGAATGCCTTTAGACCTGAATTACTAAAAACTAGTTAAACTTCATCCTTCTCAAGTATTGTTATATGGAAAGAAAAACCCTAAAGTGCAGGTTCTCTTTTGTTTTCTGCTCGAAATAAATTCTGTCCCAGATAAAGCTAATCTTGTGCCATGATATTCTTTTCTTTTTCTTCTTTTTTCATCTGTGACAGGAGAAGGCAATACAAGAGCAAAATAGTATGCTAACAAAGCAGGTAACTTATCTTTATTATTCAAAAGCATGCAAATCACTCTTTCCGTTACTAAATAAAGAAAGGTCCATATAAGTACATAGATTGTGAAGATTGCCAAGTTCTTACTTTTTAGACAATGCCAAATCAAAAAGCATTCTTGCTTGAAGATAACAGGAAATTAAGATTTTCAAACTGGTTTGGCGCAGTTCTTGCAGTTTTTATGAATTTTATTTCTTAGAACAGTAGAATTATTTGGTAGGATTCAATATCAAGATTGCACGGAAGAGTAGGTTTTGATTGTACAAGTACTAAATGGGTATCCCACTGTTTCACATTCCTAATTATAGATTATCTGATAATTTTTATTAAGGACCTTTCTATAGATAAATATATTTTAAATGCATTAATAATAACTACAAGCTTTTTTTTTTTTTTTGTTCTGTCAATTGGGTATCTATTGAGTGCGAACTCTCAATCTTATAATCTTGAGAATGACTTCTATGCGAAAACTCATAGGAAGAGTTCAATTTTAGGCCAAGTGGTTGAATTACAACAATTTTCTCAGCGTTATAAGAGACTGCAATGAGTTTCATAAAATGGCGATTAGCATGCATGATAGTAATGTATGTGTGTAGCTATATAGGATAATTATTAGTAACAAGTGACTCAAAATTAATTAGTTTTGTAATTTTGTAATAGATTAAGGAGAAGGAGAAGGCAGTGGCGCAGCAGGCAATTTGGGAGCAGCAAAACCGTAGCAACCATATGTCATCCTTCCTTCTGCCACAGCCACCACTTCCATGTCTAAATATTGGGTAATCCATTTTTAACTTGCTTGCTTTCATATTAATTATTTCTTAATTATCAACCAGATATACAGAATGGAAAAATAAAATAAAATAAATTATCTGAGGTTTAATAATAATGGATGGCTGTAAAATAATTTTTCGTTTATGATGAACAAAAGAATATACACATGTCCACTGTATAATCATTTGACATGTGATATTTCTTATGTGCAGTGGCACTTACCAGGAAGAACCAGTACCAGAAGTGAGGAGAAACCAGCTCGATCTTACACTGGAACCAATATACTCATGTCATCTTGGATGCTTCACCACATAATTACCAATTTGGTTGGAGAAATCAATTAAAATCGAAAAAAGGAGAGAGATTACTACATGCTACCTCACTGCTGCCTATTTCTGAAGCTGTTGGTTTGTCAATATATATTTATGATATAATATATATATGGACATGAAAATTGTGTAAGGTAACAAATGTCACTAAGACTCTTCCATGCTTTGTTCGATGATATAACAACTTTAATCTCTATGATCTTGATGCATCATAAAAGTTTTTTGTATATAATGAAATGTTGATCTGATATGTACTACTTTGTTTTTTTAAGAAATTCTAATTATTTGAGCCTTTTTATTCTTCAAAAAAAATATTGGTGGTAATTAATTTAATGTTAATAATATTATCTAATAATTATAATTGTAGGGACATGCATGTGTCAAGTTTGCTTTAGAAAAAATAGAAAGAAAGTAAATAACTGATTGCAGCATGGTTGCTAGGCTTTCACATGCATGGCTAGTGTTTTTGAGGGTGGGGAGAGCAGAAGGGAAAGGAATAGAGTATTTGGGTATCTGGTTAGCCATATAGTTCGATTATTTGTTATGTAGGTTTTAGAGGTTTTGATTTGTTGCAAGAAAGTAAAATCTACATGCCTGTGCCTAGTTTGGCACTGGGTGTATATATATATAAATTTCAAAGAAGTCAGGTAGCCTTTTCTTTTGTATATAATTTCAAAAGGGGATGAAAAATATTGTTTACGAAAAATTCAAATATGAAATTATACTTTTCAGTAATTTCATCAAATAGATTTATAATAGTTTTCAACACCTGAAGAAAAGGCCTTTCCTTTTCTCTCAACCCTAACAACAGCCTAAAGTGACTTTGTGTAGTATCACCGGCAGTAGCTATCGTCTTGCTTTTACTTCCTTTTTCTTTCCCTCTGTTCTTCTTTTTCCTTGTTCTTGTAGTTTTCTGCACCCTTCAGGGCTTTATCCAGGGTCTCATCCCTTTTCTATCGAGGTAGATGGTGGATCTACTCTTGTTTTGTGCAGATATGTGCATGGATTATCATTTTAAGAAATTATATTTTTATACAGAGTTCCGGTATTTCATTCTAAGAAGCCATAAGGGTTACAACACCGGTGATTTGGAAAAATCTTTTCTCCCTTTCTCTATTAGTAAATTGCTGTTTATTATTGTTCTTGTTTGCAATTAGGAGATTTTTATGATTTTACATCTTTTCTCCGATCTTCCCGACTTTCTAATAAAAGAATTTATTCGTTGTTCATAAAACAAATTTGATAACATTATAGATTCATCACTAATGAATCGTGTAGCATCGTAGATTCACTTGTGATGAGTCATTTATATAATTCATAAAATTAAGGATATATATGAAAATAAAAGAATACCCATTTTCATATATAACTATAACATTTGAAAAAAGTTACAATTGTATGTACACATACGAGTCATAATGTTGCAAGCTAATGGTAAAGATAATAAATAATTAATTAAGCATAGTACAGAGATATGAAAGAAAGGTAGAAAGAATGTTGGCAGGAATAATTACTAGCTTGAACTCAACTGTGCAAAAGTATCAAAACTGAAAATAATACGCAGCAAGGACGGTGGAGGAGTCTAGTCTACATTGGATGCAGCGAAAGCTGCTCAACTTATGTTTTCTCCTTTCGAAATCAATTAGCAAAATTTTAATTAAAGATTATGAGGATAATTAAGTATGGTTTCAGTCAAAACTAGCTTTTGAAAGTTAATACAGGTTCATCTTACTGTATCTAATCATTACTATCTATGTATTTTGCATGCAATACTTAATGATGTTTTACAATATTAACTTGCTGATTACCTTATTTCAAAAAAAAAAAGTATCAATTACCTTTGCTATCGGAGAAACAAAATTAAATTAATATTACATCCAAAAATTGTCGAATTGGCTATTTCACTTGTAAAATTGAAATTTACGAAGAGCTAATCATTTAAAAAAAAAGAAAAAAAAAACAAAGATAATGACATTCAAAAAGGAATTTACTTCTTATAACTATGGATCTAAACGTATCAAAATGTGAGAAAATTTTGAAAAGAAGAAAAAGGAAGATAATGACATTGGAAAGGAATTTCCTTTTTATAGCTATGGATCTAAACGTATAAAAATGTGAGAAAATTTTGATGTAAGTATTATTTCTCATGCATTTGATATTTGATTTGGGATTTTAATATTAGAAAATAGACTTTCAATCTAAATTTATAATCAAATTGTATATGCACTCATCATCAAGCTTGAATCGATACTTCACGTCGCTTCATCAAATACCATCTCCTGAAACATTATCCCAGAAGAGACTCAAATTCATTAGTAATTACAATATATCACAAAATTAATTAAAAAGAAATTAGTGTAATACAATTCTAGGTAGCATAAAAAGAACAGGAAGATATTTTGAAATGGCAAATGAGTGTTTTGATTAGCATTTATATTTCTTATTTGCAACTAATGCACATATAAATATATAATTACTTAAAAAAAGTAACAATTAATTTTCTCTTCGTCAAAAGAAAAGGCAAATATAGATTGAAGAAATTAATTACCTTAAAACAAAGGGGGCAGGATTGGCTTCTTTCCATCCACTCATATATACATCCAAGATGGAAATGGTGCTGGCATTGTGTCACTATCCTTGGATTATCAAAGCTATAATCTATCATTAACGACAAATGCTGAGAATTCCAAAAAAGATTAACATTAATCATGACAAAATGATTAGTCGAGTTGTGTTTAATTACCTTCAAGACATGTGGGGCAAACATCTTCATCATCTTGGGAAGCGTATAAATAAGTAATTTCAGCTTCTAATTTTGATTCTCTAATAGGATGAGGAGACTTTGATGAATTGTTATAATCACTTGATCTAACAATATCAAATCCATTTGTTATTTGCTGTACGTTAGTTTGTAATTGACTGTCACTATTTGCACGTGGCAACCGCAGCTGCAGCCGCGGTGGTGTTGGCAGCTGTGGCGGTGATGGAAGGCGCGGCAGCGGAGACTGTCGGTTGGAATTCGTGGCGTGCAGTCCAGTATTTGCTTCTGGCAGGACACTGGTATCGCCTGTGTTGAACACTGTCGCATACTGAAGGCAGATTTGTATTAACACAACTTTAGAGCAATTATGATCCCTAATTAGGGTAATTACCCTAGAATTGTATAAGATCATCATCACGAATCATGATATTATAATTACAGAAAATACTCTATATAACACTAAAAAGACGAAAACATAATATTGTGCTAAGCCTCGTTCTAACATTAAATTGGTTAATTTGAATTTTAAGTTTAACTGACGAAAAAAAATCAATTGATTTAACTAATTAAACTTAAATGTACCTTGACATATATGGTACGAATGAAGCCTTTGACATTGGAGTTGCTGCTATTATTTTCTGCAGGATCCTCAACAAGAAAGCAACTACAAAAAGAGCCCATTATCTAGCTTCTGCAAAAGAACAAACACCATATAAGCAAAGGTTGCATGAAATTAAGAAATTAGTTATCTTTTTAAAAAAGAAAAAATATTGATGATGAATATATCCATCTTCACCTTAATGAAGAAAAGAATTGTTACTTTGCTAATCTAATAATCAAAAGAGAAGACCCACAAGAATATTTACTTCAAAAGTTCATTGCAGATATATAAATAATAATCTACTAATACTACATGTATAATGTATAAAAGTGTAAAAAGCTATCGACATAAAAAAAAAAGTTAAGGAAAAGGAATCAGATTGATCACTAAAAATGGCAACAGATGATCGTTAATGCATACCTCAGAATCGAAAACGCAGCATTCAACTTTGGAATGATATGTCAGTGGTAAACCTCCTAACTGAACTTAAAACTAAAACTCAATATCTTTGGATGAGAAAGAAAATTTCATATAAAGAAAAAGGAAAGGAAGACCCAGAAAGACTAGGAATTCATAACCAAACAAGGTTCAAAAATTTTTTTCAAAAAAAAAACGTAATTACATAGGAATTTGGAAAAGAAGATTCTGAAGTTGAGAAGTTTGAGTGTGAGCGAATCCTAATTTGTAGGATTCTTAGCCGATAAGCGGATTTTTTGGGTTTAAAAATATGAAGATCTGAATTTGAAGCCCAAGCCCAAATAATTTGTTTCGTGGGTTTGTTTTGAGCCGGTGGTATGTATTATTAGGCCCGATGGTCGTCCAACCACAACGTGTGGTTATAGCAAATATATCGCACGACGTGGTCTATTTCTTGAATAATTCAAGTAAACTAAAATTTTAAAATAATATATATATGGTTTTACAAAACATAAACCTTATTATAAACAAGTGTTAATTATAAATTTAGACACCTTATCGAATATTCTATTTTAATATCTCAACGGAAAACATTTACAATCAAGTGTCTAAACCATTAAAAAATTTTTAATCTGCAGACGTGCTTGCCGGAATTATATATAAGCATTGTGATGCCCTCCATGCTTCTAAAAATACGTTGATTAGGATCCAAGTAAACAAACCACGTTGGATTAATGACTTTTACACATCATAAACAGTGGTGGACTTACTGATTTACCCTTATTAATTATCATTGAGGAAAAAGAACGAGAAATTTGAAGAGTCGACTGTTCTCTCAAAAGAAAATTGAACACAGAAAGAAGAAAGGAAATATCGAGTTTGTAATGGCGTTGAACGGTGAGTTGGGGACTAGAGTTATGGCTTGTTCGTAGCTTGTGCGATCAATAGAGAGAGCGATGATGAGGAAGAGAGCACGGCGGCAGAGGTAGGAGAAATAAATGTTAATTAGTTCAAGCAATAGCACCGGAGATGCAGTGATCGAAAATGGAGAAGGAGCTAGACAGAAATGCAACTAGAGAAAGGAGAGAGAAAGAGAAAGGAAAGAGAAAGAAGAAGGAAGAGGGGGTGGTGCGGTGCTACCTCTGTTGACCGGAGAATGATGGAGAAGAGGATGAAAGAGAGAGAAAGAGGTAGTTTTTCTACAGACAAAAATGAGAGAAAGGAGAAAAATTATAGGAACCAAAACAATAGTTTAGCATACTCTAGGGTTTTATAGATAATTTTGTTCAATTTCAGTTCAGTTTAATTCAAATAGAGAGAATGGTGTTCATTCCTATCACACTGACACCTCAGCAATTTTAAAACATGTCAGCAATCTGTCCAACATGAAATCGTACCATAATACTTATATGTAATTCCGACAAGCTACGTCAGCAAACGATACTTCATTGAAAAAATTTAATGGGATCAAACACAAACGTATTCCGTTGAGCACCAAAATAGAATATTTCGATAAGTCCATACATTAAACTTATAAATAATTATCAATTTGAAAATATCATAATTTTCATCTTGTTAGTATTTTTTTTCTTTATTTCTTCTTGTGAGAAATCCAAATAGGCATTATATGGGAGTAATCCATTCCATTATTCCATAATTTCACTCGTAACTCGTTAACACTCAAAGTTTTCAAAAGTCCGGGTCGACTCAATTTATTTTTCTCCACTTGTGGTCCAATTCATCAACAATATAAAAATAATAGATCTAAGCTTAGGAATTTAGTCTCAAAATCATACATACGATATTAGGAAATGCAAACCCACTCATTAGTTTTACCTACCTAGTTAAAATTAGCTATCTAGTTCTGTTACCAGATTAACTAACAATGCAATGATTCCAATTAAGTTGACTATTTTTCCTTAATTAATAAAAAATTTCACCTCTTCAAATTCTTGAAGACTGCCATAGATAGATATGAAGGACCGCAAATTTTTACTTGCAAAACCCTAGGATTTGGAATCCAAAGAGAAACTTTCTTCTACCTAGTAATTAATTAATTAAGGCAGAAAGCACGAACTGGGTAAGAAGCCAGCCTAAGAAGCATACCCAAAATTCCTTTTCTTGGAGATTAATTTTTCTTTTTCTTTTCTATTTTGTTCATAATTAGAATGGAGACAGTCTCCGACCAATCAAATATTGACAACGCATATGTATATTATTAAAAAAAGAAGATATGATGCAATTAATTTAAGGATTGAAAAGACCTCTTAACCATCTAAATATTTTTGGGAAGTCAGTGAAGGTTGTTGAATCTTTCCTTTGACAAAATAATGCATACCCTTTCTCGATTTTGCAAAAAAGTCTAGTCCGGCTCCCTCTTTTCATCCTTGATTTTTTTCTCTTTTATTACTTTTGATTATTATAAATATTAAATCACAATTTTAATAATAAATAATTAGAAGTTTTTATAATAATAATAATATTATTATTTTAAATTATGTTATTATTTTATCCTTTTTTTTCTAAATATATAATAAAAAAATATCATTGTTTTAACCAAAACGCCATATATGATTGATTTGATGTATCAGCTGGCTCATACACAGGAGCGGAAATAAGTCTTTTACCAATATATTATAATCATAAATTTTGAAACAAAATTAATTTTATAAAAATTAAAAAAAATTGAAATTTTAGAAAACAATAGTTTGTATCAGTGCTCCTGTTTCTGTCGGCATGTCTATCCGAAATCAATATTTGCTTTGGCAAATATTTAAATCATGAGGTTGACTCTGTCGAAAAGTAACATAAAAAAGATTTCTGGGTTCATTATGTTCTTTTCTTTCTTTTAACATGAAATCATATATCGTGTAAACCACGTTTGGTATACCACACACCTATAAGTACATATATATATATGCAATGAAACATATACCTAATAATTAAATTTCAATTAATCTTAATTTGATCATAGTCCAACATGTTGCAAATGGTAAAGTAAGAGACCGATATCCATATGCATCGAATAATAGAGTAGTCGGGACTTCTTTTTTAATTAAAGGTCTCGCATTCAAATTTTAGATGTGAAAATTGTCACACCGGGAGAGTTATCCCCCTAGGTCTTGCAATATTTAAATTAAACGTAGTCAAAACCTAATTAATGTTCGGATACGAGTAATATAGAAAAAAAAAAAAAATATAAACACCTTCAAATGGAGGCTGTCAAAAATAATTTTAATTATATTAAAAAAATTAACTCTAGAGGTAGGAAAAACGTAAGATTCTAAATTCCAATCAAGCCAAAAGCTATTTAAATCCAACCTTATGGCAAGAAACAGTGAGATTGAAGCTGCCAAAAGGAGTGGAAAGCACATAATAAGATTATATTACACAATTTTAATTAAAATATAGAAAATACCATAGCTGGTCAAGAAGAGGGCCCTACACTTTCATGAAAGCACGTTCATCAATAGCCCCCGCAAAGGGGGAAAAAGAAAAGAAACAAAGAAATTAACATCATTAAATAACAAATAAAATAAAATAAAAAAAAAAAATTAAAGCAACACGGATAATAGTGGTCCAACCATAACCAACATCTAGAAATTTGGCCAAGCCCTTTTTCATAATTATTACATATTCTCTTCTTCTTCTTCTTCTTCTTCTTCTTCTCATATAATAATTGGCTCCTCCGTAACTCACTCCATCCAGTAGAGAAATATGGGAAAGGCAGGCACAAGGTTACCGAGCTTTTGCCTCAATAGAATTAGGCCTCATGTTAAAGTTGTTCGTTCACCACCCATACAATCCAAGCCTAATGTTAACAGTCTTAATTCATCTTCTACAAGTACTAAAAATGAGCAGAAGATTGAGAATACAGAAGAAGAGAAATGTAGAGGAGGAGTGATCAAACCGTTGCATGTTATTGGAAGGAAGATCATGATTGTGGTTGATTCAAGTTTTGAAGCTAAAGGAGCTTTGCTTTGGGCACTTTCTCATACTGTTCAAAGCCATGATCTTCTCATTCTTCTTCATGTAACTAAACCATCTAAACAAGGTTCGTTTTTGTTTTTATTAGTTAATTTCTTTTTCATTTGTATTATATATTTTCTGATTATTCAGAGAAATTTTCTTGAAACAGCCAAAATTGCAATTGAAGAGTCTAGCAAGGAGCAGAGAGCTCCTCCAAGGGCTTATGAACTTGTAAATTCCTTGAAGAATATGTGCCAAGTTAGGAGACCTGAGGTGGGTAGCTATTGCTGCATTTATTTATTTTGGGCACATATACGATTTTATTATGTAGATGTATAAGAAATATAAGTTTTAATTATACTGCAGATGCAAATAGAGATTGCAGTCATAGAAGGAAAGGAGAAAGGGCCATTAATAGTGGACGAAGCTAAAAGACAAGGAGTGGCACTTCTGGTTCTAGGGCAAAAGAAGAGATCGATGACATGGAGATTGATAATGATGTGGGCAAGCAATAAGGTGACAGGTGGAGGAGTTGTAGAATATTGCATCCAAAATGCTGATTGTATGGCCATTGCAGTTAGAAGAAGAAGCAAAAAAGGTGGAGGCTATTTGATCACCACTAAGCGTCATAAAGATTTCTGGCTCTTAGCTTAATTAATTAATTAATTAATTTAATTAATGTCTAATTATTTTTTTTCTTTTCTTTTCTTTTTATTAATATATGTACACTTTTTTTACCTGGTCTTGATGTCCTGTGGATTGCTTTTTTATTTATTTTTAATTTGTAAACATTGCTTTTGTAAATGATAAAGCGTAGTGATAAATGAAAAGGGCATTGGGGTGTGAACTAAATAAAGAAAGAAGGCATTATTATGGGTCATTATTTAGGGCATTCACTGTTGAGGGACAGAGACAAAGGGGTCCCTTTAGGCCCTTTTGGGTCTCTTCCGTAAGCTACAATGGCTGAGGAAGGCACATGGCTCTTCTTTTAACTTTTTGTTGATGATATGACCTAACTCGGTTAAGACTATCGAGTACTCTTAGAATAGTTTAACGTGCTGCAATTAAGAATCAGGGAGACTTTCGTAAATTTCCAACAGGCAGATACATGTAATTGACTTCCGGTTTTTTTTTTTAATATGGTTATTACACCGTTCCATTAAAATTAACGGTTCTTTACTTTTATAAAAATTAGGAAGATAATCGAAATACTTAATAAAATATTTTCTCCATTTCATTTTATTTTCATAGTTTATTAAAATACATATATTAAGGATTTAGTTAATAAAAATTATTGTGTATTTTTTACCCTTAATTCATTAAGTAATAAAACTCTCATTTAATGAACAATCATAAATATTATTATGAAAACAATAATTATTTTATATAGATAAATTTAAGAACTTTCTCCTTTCAAAAAATTAAATGAGACAAAAGAAATATTAATTAATTAAATTATACTTTTAATTAATATCCATTTAATTGAAAACAATTCATATACCTATTTATTTTTTAAAATATGTAAACGAAAAAAAAATTAAAACTATCAAATCTAAAATAACAGAAAGAATGATGATTTAAGTTACTATTTTTTCAGGATTTTAGACTTTTAGATTTTATGATTTCATTTTTTATGGTTTAATTAAGATACAAAGCTTAATGTAATTTTATTATTTTTAACTATATCCATCCGTCGACACTCAAGAGAATAATAATGAATACGAACCAATGTAATAAATAACCACCACACGAACTGAATTAGTAGGGCAGCGGCAGGGCCCCCAGCACTGGCAGTTATCATTCACAGGCGGTCCAAAGGAGGATGTCTTTGGGCCTGAAATTTAAGGCTAAAGCCCATGCTGTCCATTATTCCTTTTGATAGGGCTATTTGTAATAAGTTTTTTTGAGGGACCTACTTGTAATAATTCAGGTTAGGTCCTGAATGTAATAATTAACACCACGACCAAGCATTTATAGATCTTTTGCTAACATGAAATTGAGTGAAAAAAAATGGAAAAGAAGAGGGCAGGCTGCTGCACTGTACTTATTTTTTCTTCTTTTTGTTTCTGCTTGACAAGAAATTAAAGACTCAAGAATTCTAGAATTGTATTTTATATGAACACATGTAGAATATTACTTTAATACAAACGAGAATTCTAAAGCTGAGACAGAAATTAACAGATTGAAATAAGCATAATTGCTTTGTTTCATCCAATAACACATCTTATTGATTACTAATTACTTGCCGCGATTATTACAAAAATAAGCGGCAGGGTCTTTCTCAAACTCATCCCTGAAGATTCGAAAATCTTTTCCTGGAGCTTTCATGGTCTTTCCGGATGACCCAGAGGATGCCTGCGATACAATTCCAGCTATCCCACATGCAATCGCGGTAACCCCTGCTACTGCACTTCAAAACACACTTATTCCAGAACCCACATTCTTTCCAGACATTTTTTCTTCCTTTGTGTTTCTTTTTACGATTACTTGGTGCCAAGAAAGAGAGACCAGATTGGAGATTTTATAGTGTGAAGCTAACCCTGGAATTAGAGACCTAAAATGGGATAAAGTTATTGAATGAAGTCTTGTGGTACCGATAATGTTCCGGGAATTACAGTCATTTACTTCTTGTCTTGTTATTTGAAAATTTTTGTATGCATTCATTTATTTTTGACTCAAGCTATTCCTTATCAGGTCAGAAGCTGAGGCTGCTTATGTTAGTGCGTTTTGGGAACTTGATGCCATTTAACTTCCTGTCGCTTGGGTTGACGACTTGGCGTGCGAGCGATTAATGAAATAAGAATTTTCCAATGTGATGATTTGATTTCCCAATAAACTATCTTTTGGGAATACGACTGTTTATTAAAATCTCCCATTGGTACCGAAAGATTTCATTAAATAAGAGCAAATCAAGTCTAATGCAGATAGACTATCGTAAAATCCCATTTATGACTCGACAATTCCCAGGTAACTAGTTTTGCACTATAAAATCACCTGCCTGGTCTTTCCTGCTTGTTCAAAGCTACCAGATAGTATAAACAAATTTATCGAAAATGTCGAGCAAAAACAAAGGTTCTGGCTGCGGATCTGGAAAGGGAGCGCCTCAGGGTGCTTCAAAGGGTACTGGCAGTGGCAACTCAGGTTCTGTGTCTAAGTCAGGATCTGGCAATGACATGATGAAAGCTCCAGGCCAAGATTTTCAGATTTCTAGGAGTGCCTTTGAAAAGGATCCTGCAGGTTATTTTAGCGAGAATCGCGGAAAGAAATGAAGAACGAATGCAATATAATAATATATATATATCTAAATAAAATAAGAAATGGATTCTGTATGGTGAAATTCCTGTGTTTGGTTGGTATCTGTATGGTGAAATGAAATTTGGATTCTGTGAGTTTTAGTAATTTTGTCTTCTTTTTTGTTTTCCGTCTCTTTTACTTATTCAGCACTATAATTCTATTAATGTTGTCATTTTGGACTATGTTTAAATTATTTTAAAAATAATTACAAGATCTGATTGCAATATTAATAGAATGATAGTTAAAAATTATAAAATAAATAAATAAACAAAAGATGGGCTACTTAATTATTTTGGGCTTGGGCTTTCGAACGTAATGTTACTGTTGGCCTAGTTAGCAAACTGCTTGATTAGGAGAAGCAATTTCGTGTATGGTCAATGTTAGAAGGTTTTGATGAGTTTACAAATTTGCAAGGAAGAAATTATAACGTTCGTGACAGGTCAAACGTATGGGATACTTCTATAAACAACATCAACTATGGTAGGAAGAAATTAACAATTTCCCATGCATTAACTCGCAGAAAAAAGGAAAGGGATTTCATTGTTTAAAATATACAGAGAAATTGCAAGTTTATTGTTATTAGTAAGTATGATACTTTGTGTTTCAAGTTGGGTATTTGTTTGCTTCTTCATATTTGTTCTGTTCAAGTTCTTTTATGAAGTATGGTGGATTCCAATTCGCATACAAGCTGCACTAAGGTCACAAGGAATAGAAGGTCCTTCTTATAGTTTTCTATATGGAAATGTAAAAGATACTATCAGAATGAGAGATGAATCCATCAAGAGTTCCATGGAATTATCACACCAAATGTTCCCTAGAATCCAACCTCACCATTATCTATGGAGAAAGCTACATGGTATTTTCTGATCCTTTGACTACAATTCTCAAATATTGAAATATTTCGAACTAAATATTCTTGATCTTCAATTTGGTTGCAGGGAAGAACTATATCAGTTGGCTTGGTCCTCGGCCTCAATTGGTAGTCACTGAACCTCAGCTGGTTAAAGAGATACTGAACAATAAAGATGAAATGTATCCAAAACCGGAGTTTGAATCATATATGATAAAACTATTTGGGGATGGACTTGTAACTACTAAAGGTGAAAAATGGATTAAGCAACGAAGACTAGCCAATCACACATTTCATGGCGAGAAGTTAAAAGTAATTTCTTCTTCTTGTTTTTGTTATTATTACTTATAAGTACCCAGAATATGTCTTGTATTTTAACAGTTTAAATTACAGAATATGATTCCAATAATGATCACAAGCGTAGAGATGATGCTTGGAAGGTGGAGACAATATGAAAACAAGGAGATTGATGTATGGAAAGAATCCAAGCAATTAACATCTGATGTAATTTCCAGGACAGCATTTGGAAGCAGCTATTCGGAAGCACAAGATATTTTTGAGATGATAATGGAGCTTCTTATTCTTGCTTCCCAGAATAGTTTTGAAGTCACAATTCCTTTAATAAAGTAAGATTCTTTTTTCTTTTCCTTTCAATAATTATTTTGTATGCAGAAATGTTTGAGTTAAAGATGTCTGCTTCCACTATTGCAGGAAATTTATAAAAACAAAGGATGATATCAAATCAGATAAACTTGAACATAGGTTAAGAGAATCCATCTTAAAGATGATAAGGAAGAGGGAGGAGGAAGCAAAGATGGGTGAAGCAGATAGCCATGGAAGTGATTTTCTTGGAGTGCTCCTTCTGGCAAAGCAGGATCCAGATAAGAGCAAGAAAATATCCGTAAATGACATGGTTGATGAGTACAAAACATTTTGTATTGCTGGACAAGAAACAACTAGTGCTGCACTTAATTGGACTATTTTTCTTCTAGCTATTCACACAGATTGGCAAGAAAAAGTAAGAAAGGAAGTTCGTGAATTATTTGGCCGAAGAAATCCAACATTAAATGAAATCAACAAATTGAAGATTGTAAGCACAATATATCCCTCTAATTCTGGTAAAAATGTACTTATTTCATTCCAATTTAATTCTCATTCGTTTATTATTTTTCTACTTTTTTTTTTTTTCAGATGAATATGGTTGTTAATGAAACTCTAAGGTTATATGCTCCTGTTACTAATCTCTTAAGAGAAGTCCGAAAGGGAAGCAAATTAGGAAAGCTACTTGCTCCAGCAAGGATGGATATCCTGATTCCACCATTAGCAGTTCACCATGATCCTGATACATGGGGAGAAGATGTTCATCTTTTCAAACCAGAAAGATTTGCAGAAGGGGCGGCTAAAGCCACAAAGGGTAACATTGGTGCATTTGTTCCATTTAGTTTGGGACCAAGAAATTGTGTGGGCATGAACTTTGCCATGACAGAAACAAAAATTGCACTCTCAATGATCCTTCAGCGTTATAAGTTTACTTTGTCACCTAATTATGTTCATTCTCCTATGGTTCTTATTGGAGTGATCCCAAAAAAGGGACTTCAAATTTCTCTTCAGGCAACGGAAGACTAGAGTAGCTGATGCTTGCCTCAGAATTGGAAGATGGAAACTTTAAGTTTGCATGCAGTAATTCATTTAAAACTCTCAAACATGTTCATCAACTATTGTTTGGAGGAGAACTAGCATTATGATATTATTGTTTCTTTACTATGTAATAGTACTACTATGGTAGTTTGGGTTAGACGACAATCATTCTCTTGTTAGAGAGACTGTTTCTTTAACTCGTTTTGAGATTTGGAGTGTAATTCCTATTGTATTGAAGTTAGTTTGGTTTCTGATTTAATTTAATAAAACTTCTCTTTTTGCAAAAAAAAAAAAAAAAAAGTAATGCTATGGTAAATTACATTCTCATCCCTAAATTGCTCATAATTGCAAATAATACTATAATCCCATCTTATATTTTAATTTATTTGGACATGAATTTTGTAAGGAAAAGTTACCTTATGTCCAAATTAGCAACTTAGACACTAATGTGAAAACTAAATATGAAAATCTGAAAATTAAATAGAAATCTAGAACCTAAATATGACAATCCAGAACTTAAAAATTGAAAATTATATATGGAAACTAAATCATAAAATCTAAAAAATAAGTATCGAAATTTATAAATTCACCTTCCAAAATTTGAAAATTATGATCTCACCAATTAGGAAAGAACAAAAAAAAAAAAAATTGCTAAAGATAAAATTATTATCATCATTTACACGATATGAAAATTTGCTATTAGAGAAGGAGAAAAAAATATGAAAATTATGATTATGGAATCGGAGTACTCACAAATAATAATAAATATTTATATAATCAGTTAAACGTGTGATTATAAGTTGATTTAGCTCAATTTATAATTTGGGTGTTGCTTAATATTTATTTGCTTATCGACCTTCCAAGTAAATCCATTCAATTATAAACCCAATGACTTATCATTTATCATCTGTGGACTCTTATTTAGCAAAATTAGAAAAAACCAAAGTGTGAAACCAACTAATAAAATAACAAGAATGGATACAAAGATTACAGTGTAATCAAATCATTTTTTCTAACAATAAAAACACCCTATCGTTTCTAGATTTTTTTTTTCTTTATTAAACCATTCGGTATTCGGCACAGCTTATTAGTCCGAATTCAGGTTTTGCGGAAGCCCATTATAAAGGCGACTCTTTCAATCTAATTTTTTCCCTTTACAACACTCGTCTTTTATCCATATATAGGGGGGTGTGTTGGGCTGAGAGATTGCTGAACATTACGTGTATATTGAGTTGTTATATGCTTATTGGATGTGATAAGCCATACTCTCCTTGTTTGCTAACTGAATTCAATAAAATTTTGTGAATTTGTAATTTCATTTTTCAGGCTTGGCAGGAGTATAAATGTTTATTTTGTTTCTGAGAATTCGATTTGATGAAATTTTCAACATAATTAAACTAAATTCTATCATTTATAATTGAATTTTGTATGTCAATTTCATTTATACAAACAAAAGCATAAGCAAGAGTCAATTTGGATTACTTCTATGTATAATGGCGTATTGTAGCAATCAGGGAATAAAGAAATCATGTCTGCTAATGAGGCAAATCATGTCATACATTAAAACCTATTATATATCATTTGTGAGCGACATTGAATTTTGTTTAGGAAGAAATTGTCAATTTCTGATGAATTAACTAACAAAAATAAAAAGAAAAAGAAAAAGGAAAAGGATGTCGTTGTGTCTACGATGGGACCAATGCCAGAAACCTAGTTCTTGTCTTCAACTACAACCCAAGAATTCTGTGATCACTTATAATACAGAGGGAAATTGCTTGCTTTTCGGTTGTGGGTCTTATGGTTGTAATAAAACACTGCTCCATTAACATTTGGAAGTATGATAATATTTGTTTCAGGTTGTGTGTTTGTTTGCTTTGTCATAATAGCTCTGATCAAGTTCTCTTATGAAGTATGGTGGAATCCAATTCGCATACAATCTGCAGTAAGGTCACAAGGAATAAAAGGTCCTTCTTACAGATTTCTATATGGAAACGCAAAAGATATCATCAGAATGAGAGATGAATCTTTCAACAGTTCCATGGAATTATCACATCAAATGTTCCCTAGACTTCAGCCTCACTATTATCAGTGGAGCAAGCTACATGGTAATATTGGTCCTTTAATTACAATTCTAAAATATTGAAATATTTCAAACTAAAACTTCTCCAATTTGGTTGCAGGGAAGAACTTCATCAATTGGCTTGGTCCTCGGCCTCAATTGATAGTCACTGAACCTCAGCTGGTTAAAGAGATACTGAACAATAAAGATGAATTGTATCCAAAACCGGAGTTCTTCACATTTGTGACAAAACTGTTTGGAGATGGACTTGTGACTACCAAAGGAGAAAAATGGGTTAGGCAGCGAAAACTAGCCAATCATGCATTTCATGGAGAGAAGTTGAAAGTAATTTCTTGTTAATATTATTATTGTTGTGATTGTTGCTGGATAAGTATCAAGAATTATATGTCTGTATTTTTAACAATTTAAAAGTATAGGATATGATTCCAGCGATGATCACAAGTGCAGAGATGATGCTTAAAAGATGGAGACAGAATGAACTCAAGGAGATTGATGTATGGAAAGAATTCAAGCTATTAACATCTGAAGTAATTTCCAGGACAGCCTTTGGAAGCAGCTATTTGGAAGGGCAGCATATTTTTGATATGCTGATGGAGCTGGTTCTCCTTCTTTCCAAAAATGGCTATGAAGTCAAAATTCCCATAATAAAGTAAGTCTCTTTTGTTTTTTCTCCACAAATTATTTTTATTTTATGCACAAATGATTGAGTGAAAAGTATCCGATTGCAGAAAATTTATAAAAACAAAGGATGATATCAAATCAGAAAAACTTGAACAAGGGATCAGAGACTCCATTTTAAAGATGATAAAGAAGAGGGAGAAGGAAGTAAGTGAACTAGACAGCTATGGAAGTGATTATCTCGGAGTCCTCATTAAGGCAAACCACGAACCAGATAAGACCAAGAAAATATCCATAGATGACTTGGTTGATGAGTGCAAAACATTTTATATTGCTGGGCAAGAAACAACTCTTTCTTTGCTTACTTGGACTATTTTTCTTCTAGCAATTCACACAGATTGGCAAGAAAAAGCAAGGAAGGAAGTTCTTCAACTATTTGGGCAAACAAATCCAACATCAGATGAAATCAACAAATTGAAGATTGTAAGCACACTATATCATCTAATTTCTAATGAACTGCTTATAACCATGCATTATTTCATTATCGATATATATCTTTTGTCAGATGAATATGATTCTCAATGAAACTCTAAGGTTATATAGTCCTATTACTACCCTCATAAGGGAAGTCCAGAAGGGAAGCAAATTAGGGAAGCTACTTGCTCCAGCAAGAATGGATCTCCTGATTCCAACACTAGGAGTACACCATGATCCTGATATATGGGGAGAGAATGTTCATCTATTCAAACCAGAAAGATTTGCAGAAGGGGTGGCTAAAGCTACAAAGAAAAACATTGCTGCATTTGTTCCATTTGGTTTGGGACCAAGAAGTTGTGTGGGCATGAACTTTGCCATGGCAGAAACAAAAATTGCACTCTCAATGATCCTTCAGCGTTACAAGTTTACTCTCTCATCTACTTATATTCACTCACCTATTGTTCTTATTGGAGTGAGCCCAAAAAAGGGGCTTCAAATCATTCTTCAAGCATTGGAAGATCAGACTTGCTGATTGCCTTGGAGTTGGAGGATGGGTGCTTTGATTTGGTGTGCAATAATTATCATCTAAAGCTCTAAAATATGTTGATCAATTACTGTAGTGATATTAGTGTTATTTGCAACTAAATAACAATGTTATTGTAAATTACATTCTCATCCTCATTTGCAAGTAATATTACAATCCCATCTTATATTCTAATTGATTTCCATTTGAATTTTGTAAATGTAGTAAACCGTGTGAAGCACTATTATTTGCAACCATATCCAATTAATATCATTAAACAAAAATCATACAGAATCACAGTTTGACACTTTGACCATTGAAGAGGATGGTTCTAATTAAAGAAGCTTTTATGTCCACCTTCTTGTTAAAAGAAAGTTTCTTCATCTTTGTTTTTGCTTCTCTTTTCACTTACAGTTTTAGTCCTCTCTTATTTATAATAACCATTATAAGATTATATTAATTTTAATTCATATAATTAGACAAAACTATATGGTTTTTAACTTCCAAAATAAAAAAAAGAAAATTATGTGAAGCAGTTCCTGCTTTTTAATTTATTTGTTAAACCAAAGAGAAAAATAAATTAATAAGCAATAGTTGAATTTTTTTAGGAAGATGAAATGGATAATTTGAAGTGTCGGTTATATTTAAATGTAATTGAAAATGTAAAATAATACATGAACTAAATTAAATTAGTAATTTTATTAAAAATTAAAGGGAAATTTTACAAGGATTATGTTGATTTTTGTTTTGCTTTTGTAGCTTGAACACTCACTAGCACACGAGCCTTTTATAGGCTTCTTCACTGACTTAAATTGGTCGGTTTATAAATTTTTTTTTATCATCTAGATTATTCTACATATTTATTCATTTATATTTAATATTAGATAATCTAAATATTTTGAGTAGGTCTAGATTTTTCCAGATGGATTTCTACTAGCAATATTATGAGAATCCACATAAATATTTAGTACAGTAGCTGCAGGCTTCGAAGTTGTATCAAAATTTCCTGTCAGGAATGACGACTAAGACAACGATGATACTGTAATAATACTTCTCATGAAAAGGAAAGCTACAACCGGGTAATCACTAAATCATTAAAAGCATTGTCCATGTCAATATGTTATTAACAATGACGACAAACAGACACTTGCCATCTTTCTTTAATGAGACATACATGCACAAACACACAACACAACTCAACAATTAATTAACGTTAATGCAATTTTAGACGAGTCCTAGAAAATTTTTAAGCTTCTATACATCCGTACATATTTAGTTTTCATCTTATACTGTTGAGTGCGGTCAGATAAAGCCAAGGCATGGATATTAGTTTCCATCGTCGATTACTACCTCAATATTCCCAAGTTATTCACATAGGATGAACTAGTCATTTTATATATAGTGGGTGTTTTTGCAGTTGATAATCCATAGATGGTTTCTGGAATTATGGGAACTCTGCAGGTAATTGTTTATCTGTCAAGCTGTACTGTGTGTTTGATCTTTCTCTCGTTTATGATAAAGTTCCTTAACAAGCTATGGTGGACACCAAATCGCATACAATCCATGATGAGGTCTCAAGGACTACAAGGCCCTTCTTATCAATTCTTCCGTGGAAACTCCAAAGAGCTCATTAATATGACAAAAAATGCCACAATGAATCATCTGGAATTATCACATTCACAGGGTTTGCTATATACTGTCTTGCCACACCTTTATTCATGGATGAAGCTTTATGGTAATTATTTGAAGTTTCCTTTCTCCTTCACATTGAATCCAAACCACCATTTTCTTTATGCATTCTTTTGTATAAACCACCATTGCTCTATACTGTTTTTTTGTAAATGACTTCTGTAATTTAAATTCATCTGTAACAAACAAGGGTAAATCTAATTCTAACTTCTGCAAATGAATATAGGGACAAAGTTTTTGTATTGGCAAGGTCCTCGAGCTCACTTGGTGATTACAGAACCTGAAATGATTAAAGAGATATTAAATAATAGAGATGGAGCTTTCCCCAAAAGAGAACCTGAAGATTATGTAAAGAAGATGTTCATCTTTTCAAGCCAGAGAGATTTGCAGAAGGGTTGGCTAAAGCTACAAACAACAATGTCAGTGCCTATCTTCCATTTGGTTTGGGACCAAGAAGTTGTGTAGGATCGAACTTTTCAATTATGGAGACTAAGATTGCACTCTCCATGATTTTGCAACGTTACCATTTTACCTTATCACCAACTTATGTCCATTCACCTGTTAACATTCTCACTGTGTGTCCAAAATATGGATTGCAAATCTTGCTTCATCCACTGTTATTAGTTGGATGAACGTTTAATTTTCATGTATGTAACTAAGAAATCCTTGAAGCCGTGTAGCAGAAGATTTGTTTTGTGTCTAGTGAAAATTATTCTATATGAATTCTGAATAAGGTCCCGGGATACTTTTACATTTTCTCGTTTTTTTTATTTCTAGGAAAAGTGTAACCAAATTGTCAATGCTAGCGCTTAATGAAGTCATTCAAGAAGTGGTTGGACGACGGAGCGTTCAGCGTCAAAAAGACCAAACGGCTAGTGAAACGACATCGTTTCTTTAGAGTGACATGTAGTTTTAATGGTCCATCTAAACAAGTTTTCCATCCGAAATGAAGAAGTCTGGTTTGACTGGGAAGACATTCCTCTGTCGTGCCGTTTCGGCATAAGGATGAATTTGGAGGAAGTCTGAGCGTTGCCCATGTTACTTTGTCATCGCACACACGGCATTAGAATTGTTTATTTTTATTATATGTATAAAAATAAATATTTATAAAAAAATATAGTTAATTAATAAAGATATATAAATATAAAATAAATAATTAAAATTAAACGGAGTCAAAATTAACAGTCTAATCTAAAACTAAAAAAAATTTAAGAATTTAAATATAAATATAGATAATTATTTTTAATTATTTAATACTATTAAATAGAACTAACATAGTATAAAAATTTAATTAAATTATTAAAATAATGAGATTTAATTAATATGAATATAAATTTAATAAAAAAAATTAATACGAGTATAAAAATTAACAAAAGAAAAAACAATGTAAGGAAGGAAAAAATTAAGAATATGTGTTTTAAACAAATACCGGGTAAAATTGTATATTACAGAAACTAATCATTCAATAAAAATAATTTTTCAATAATTGAATAAATATGAAATTAATTTAACCTGGACTCGCTAATTTCTTTCAGGCCGGTGCTACATGAAGTACGGCAAGGTTGAAGCGACATCGTTTCAGGAGCCAAAACCTCCAAAACCTTTGTTTCAAAACGGAGAAACCCCCAATCAGCTCCATAGTAGCAGTGAGGCAAAGAGCGCGACAATGTCAGGCTTCTCTTTAGCTTCGTCATCCTCTCAATCCTCCTCCTCGTCACCCTTCTCATTTGGATCCTCCGCTCCCTCATTCGGATCCACAACCAGTGCTTCCGGATTCTCTTTCGGATCCTCCTCATTTGCTGCCGCTAACCCTAGCTCCGCATCCTCTTCTTCCTCCCCGTTATCATTTTCCTTTAACACTTCGTCAAACTCTAACCCTAGCTCAGCTCCTACCGTCTCGTCATTCGGTTTTGGATTCTCCTCCTCTTCTTCTTCTGGCCCTGCCTTATCCTTCTCCTTTGGTTCAGCTCCTGCTGCTACTACTACCACTCCGTCCCACTTTGGTTCTGTGCCTATTTCTACCTCATCACCGTTTGGGCAAGCTGCTTCACCTGCAAGTTCTGGTTCAAACCTGTTTGGGGCAGTTTCATCCGCGGCTAGTTCTGCTTCTTCCTTGTTTGGGACTGTTTCTTCTGCGGCAAGTTCTGGTTCGCCTCTGCTTGGCACAGCGTCTGCCAGCAGTGGCACGTCGATATTTGGCGGGAGTACGTCATCATCATTGTTTGGAACAGGCACTTCACCACAATTCGGAACAACCTCATCAGCAGCCAGTTCTGGTTCGCCCCAGTTTGGCACAACTTTGTCTATAACAAGTTCTCCTTCGCCCCTTTTTGGCACAACTTCTTCATCGGCGGCGAGTTCTGCCCCGTCATTGTTTGGAGCAACTTCGACTGCAGTCAGTTCTGGGCCATCTCCATTTGGTATATCCTCATCTACTGCAAGTTCAGGTTCATTCTTGTTTGGGACGTCTTCGTCCGGCACAGGAACAAGTTCTGGACCGTCGCTTTTTGGCTCATCTGGCGCTTCAAATACCACTGGTACATCTAACTTGTTTGCCTCTTCCGCAACTGCTTTATCATCTTCTTCAGCTTCAACAACTTCATTCTCATCTAATTTGTTCTCTGCAACTCCCTCAAATTCTAGCCCCGGTTTGTCTTTCTCCAGCACTCCACCAGGATTTTCCTTTCCAAAAAGCACTCCAAGTGTAACATCAACTACCACTGTGTCTTCATCTGCCGCTCCTTCTCTGACGCAATCTTCGTCAGCTAGCATTTCAAGCTTCTCTTTTGGGACACCATCTTCTGCATCTTCGGGGAGCGCTTCTGGCTTCTCGTTTTTGACACCATCTTCTGCATCATCCCAATCTTCCTTCAGCTTTAGCAATGCAGCGTCTTCATCTGCTCCAGCAACTTCCACCACTGTTGCTGCAAAACCAACGTCTCCTTCGCCATTGTTTTCTACAGTCACAACCACAAATTCTTTGACTCCGGCTGCTGGTAGTACAGTGGCTTCTTCTTCTGCTACCACTTCAACGTTTTCTTTACCTGCATTTACTGTGAGTTCGTCTTCTTCTGCAACTACAGCTAGCACGGTTGCTTCTTCTGTAACTACAAATTCCTTCACGGGTATTGGAACAGCCAATACAACTGCCTCATCAGCGAGTGCTGCTTTTACTGGATTTCCTTTGTCAACCAAAACAGCAGTGCCTGCTTCAACGTCACAAGCTCAATCGACTGCTGTTGCACCCTTGTTCAGTGAGTATCTTAATCTTTGTCCTGCTTGAGATCTTCTATTTTTATTCCATGAGCATTGTATGTTATATACCTGTGAGTGCCTTTTTTCGGTAATTTTTTTCCTTATGAATTCTTGTTAGATTAACTATTTATGCTAAATTACTAAACGAAGCAGATGTGGTCCAGGCAATTTTGGACACATATTGCTTGATTTCTGTGACTTTGAAAGCTATTATAGACTTAATTATTTTTATTTTGTTTGGAACAACTACTGGGTAGAGGTAAAGGAAAATCCCTGTTCAATTTGCTAGTTGGATTGAGATGAAGTTTCCTCTTATTTGATGCATTTTAAGATGCACTCTTTCCTCAGGTGAAGGGTGTGTGGGTTTTTGTGCTATACTAGTAGGGGGTCTTAGGCATTGGTGAGGATGGGGCGGAAAATGACAGTGGGCAGGCAGAAGATGATGTAGCAAAGCAGGCAGAAGATGATGTAGCAAAGCAGCCAATATTCCTAGGTGTTGTGCATGGGGATAGGAAGATGAGGGATCAAGATGATGGGAGTGAGGTTAAGGAGATTAAAGTGACTTGTTTGCAGGAAAATGGAGCATCTATAGAATTGTTTTTATATGTTCTGTTCCTATGAACGAGGTGCCTGTTCCAGAAATAGTTTATTCTGCTGCTTTTCTGCCAACACATATGGTTATGACGAGGGTAGACATTGCTACTGTCGATAGTGTTGGGGAAATAATACTCCAAAAGGAGGTTGAAGAGGTTAGCAATCTTTTGGATGACACTTGCCTATGAAATAAAGGGTTGTTAATGATGTTGGGACTCAGATTTATCTTCTGTTCATGAATATGTGGATAAATATGTTAATTCTCATCAGAAGCACACAATATAAGCTGGCAATCCTAGTGGAAGCATTTTGACAACTGTGGTTGGTAAGCTGGCAATCCTAGTGAACTGACTCTGCAGAAATACCATGGAGACACTTAATTCCCATGCATTTCTAATAGAGGCACAAACTGTAGATGCTATTGCTGTTGGTTTAATGTGGAATGGTTGTACTGAATGGTTGATGAAATTGCAGCAGCTTCCTAATATGATGCCCTTCAGACGTGGTTAGATGAAATGAGACAAGTAGTAGATCCTTCAAAGAAACATCTGATGGAGATGGAGCAGAAACATGTGGCTTTATCAAGTGAAATTGATATAACGAGAGGTAGCATGGAAGGAAAGGGCATTGGTTGCTCTTGTCTAGGCGAAGGTCTATTTTATTGGGATGGATGAGCATTATATTCTTCTTCAGTTTCATCATTGTCTTCTTTCCCTTTGCCCTTTTTCTCATCTCACATGAGCTAATTGCTAGGACCTCCATTGCATCTTTTCTAAGTTGAACAATTCATGGTATTGGCTTTTGAGCTATTCTTTTTGTGGCCGTCATATTTTCATCTTTATCTGTCTTCTCAAAGTGTTCTAAATATTTGAATTTTGTGTTTATTTTTTTTCATTGCTTCGGTCTAGATCTCAAGGATTCTTAGACAAGTTCAGGATTTGAGTTCTTACACGAATCATTCTGCAGGTATTCCTCCTTCTACTTCTGCAGCTGCAACAGCAACTAGTTCAAGTACTACAACAGCTCAGACAACACTGTCTCTTGCTGTGGCTTCCAGTAGTGGGTCTGTATTTCCTTTCCTGATAGCCTAATTTTTTGCTAGTGTCTAACCATCCTTTGTTATTATAAAAAATTGAAACTTTGCCACTTTTGCCTGTGAGATTTTCTGTAGATGGATGCTTTGTATTTCAGATCTTGTTACAATTTTGCTTCTGTTTCCTGTATATCTTGCATTTAGGCCCATTATGTGTTTTTGCTTAGTCGAAATATTACTAGTGGCATTAAATTGACACAAAGTTTTTATGGAGGCGGAGAATATTTTGGCATTTACGCTCTTGTGTTCTGGTTCTCTTATAGTGTTAGTGCTGCTGTATCTGCTACACCGAAGTTACCATCTGAGATTACAGGGAAGACTGTTGAGGAGGTATTTCATAGATACATAATTTCTCTTTTGCCCCCTCACTCATCATTTTTGTGTTATCGTACTTTTTAATCATATTACAATCTTTATGTACTGTATGAGTATCGAACTATCCACAGACATGCAGATGATTGTTATCCCTCATAGAAGATATAACTGTATGTATGTAAATCTGTGTGCATGATATGGGAAAGAGAGTTGCAAAATAATCAATTCAATTGATTACAGGATCATTGACTTGTCCACTAAAACTGTGTGGTAGTCGCCAGCCAGTTTGCTAAATGTCCACTGTTGTTTAAACATCAACTTATCTTAGTTATGTGATTTGGCCTATAAATTTTCTGCCTTTTGTATTCTGTCCTTCTATTCATTCTTTTTGAATATATATGTATTTCTTCTGTTTGAAGATAATCAAAGACTGGAATGCTGAGCTACAAGAGTGTACTGGGAAATTTCGGAAACAAGCTGCTGCAATAGCTGAATGGGATAAGAGGATCTTGCAAAATCGTGATGTTCTTCTTAGGCTTGAGGTAGTTATATTTCTTATTGTTTAGCAAAAGCTATCGTATTATGAATGAGATGACATAGTTTTCATTGCATCATTTGCCTAGTAGATATATTATTGATATAAATGCTTTGTAATGACATGCCTTGTAGATATTAAGGGATGAATTCTCTGTTGTTGTAAGATGAAAATGACTACTACCATCATGAATGTGTTGAACTAATTTTTCCATATGGTCTATTTCATCACTTTGAATATGACAATCAAATTTTTTGCTTTGCCTGTGACAGCATTTTAGTTTACAGGTTATGGTCTAAAATTATGTTACTGTATTTTGTAGTCATTTTTTGTTTTATTACCTAATACATAAATTATTCATTTAGATTGAAGTGGCAAAAGTGGTTGAGACACAAGCTAGTTTGGAAAGACAGTTGGAATTAATTGAGACCCATCAACATGAGGTACTTCTGTGAGTTCTTTAGCATACATGTTTTTATTCATAAAGTTCTCTTGATTTTATGATTGGTTGTTGTTGAAGAGAAAAAAACCTTAATCATTGCTTAGTTGGCCAATAGCTCAACAGGTAATTGTGCTATTATCCTGAAAAAGTCTTGCTCTCATGTCCCTGAATGAGATGGGCAGAATGTGCGCAAGATGCTAATGCATTGGTTTCCCTACAGCCATTCTCTGAATGGTATCCTTTTGCATGGTCAATGCTAAATGTAAATATCCAGTTCTTGACCATCATTTTAGATTATTGGCATGAAGAATGGGGCATTGCTAAGACATAAATCCGTCCCTCCTGTCATGATGACATTTAATTCCTTTCCTTGAAGTAAACCTTTTAGAAGAGATTCAGAATTTATCTTTAAGTACCTCAAAAGACGAGACAAAAATGAACAGTTTGGAACTGCGAAATAAAAGCTGAATATTTCTTCTGTATGGACATCAAGTTTTATTATAAAATATTATCTTTGTCTTTGATCCTTATTTAATTCCCATGTTTTCAATTATTTAGCCTCCCCAATTATGCATCTGAATAAAACATGCCAATCATTCATGATCTTTGTGAAGGATCTGTTTACTTAATTTTGTTAATGTTGCTAGGTTGATAAAGCATTGCAGAGTATGGAAGAAGAAGCTGAGCGCATTTATAAGGACGAGTGTGGGTTGCTTCTTGATGATGAAGCCGCATCAACACGAGATGCAATGTAAGAACTTGGTCTTTCTTAATTCTGGGCCCTCCAACTTGCTACAAAGGTGAAAGTTGCAGCTGCAGTCTTAATCGTCTGCTCTGGTGCTTGATTAAATCTGGGTCCAACTAGTATTGATTAGATTAGTTGAAAAGAGACTGTCATAAGAAAGTTTGGTTGTCTGGGAAACTGAACTTTCTGAATTCTGATTTTTTTAACAGAATTTTTTTTTTTGGAAAGTTACTTAACAGGTTATATTGTGAGAAGTAGGACTTGCACAACAAGTTTTTCCTTGTTCCTTGCCCTTTCTATTTTTGAACTCCTTTTGTTTCCCCCTTTTACCTTTTCTTCATTTCAGGTACGAGCAGGCTGAGCTTATTGAGAGGGATTTAGAGCATATGACTGAGCAGGTCAAATCTGTTATTGACACTCTGAATTCCAGCCAGGTTAACCTCTAGTTCCTTGATTTTACTCCCCAGATAGGTTTTCCAATAAATTGTAGTAGATAATGCTTACAATCTCTTTTCTTTCTTTCTTTTCTTTAAAAAAAAATTATTTAGGGTGGTGAACTAGATACGATTGATAGGATGACTCCATTGGATGTGGTTGTCCGAATACTAAACAATCAGCTAAGTTCTTTGATGTGGATTGATGAGAAGGTCAGTGAATTTTTTTTTCTGTCATTTGATTTTACTTTTGTGATATTTTGGTGAGGGTAGGTTTGTGTTTTATGCATATGCATATTTTACTTATTAATGCAAGATCACTGACCTTTTAATCTTAAATAGGCTGAAGAATTCTCTTCGCGTATCCAGAAGCTTGCTACCCAAGGTTCTGCAGCAGAGGATCTGTTGGGTCCAAAATTTTGGATGTGATCCTCGATAAGTTTGCTTTTTTCTTCATATTTCGTTTTGTTCTCTTTAATCATGTACGATGAGAATGCCCATTTTGACATTTTCAGTGTCCATTGTGATGCTCATTTATAGATTTTCTTTACTTTCTTGTTCAGATATTTTCAAACAAAGGAAAAGTATATTGTTTTTATTTCCTTCCATCTAAACACGGGTGGAAAAACAACAAAGGAAAAATCATAAGCTCTTGCATTAATTGAAAGAAAATGTTGAGAATTTATTCTTACTTTCGGGGTAAGAGAGTCTAATGATAAATAGAGAGAGAGAGAGAGAGAGAGAGATTGTTAACTCAAATTTTTTAAAGATTTTTTTCTTTCGTTCTTTAGGATTGTATATATGTCAAAAACATGGTTTGGTCCAAATTCAACAATTATAATATCTTACTTGCCCAAAATGCGGTCTGATTCGAACTGTGTATAGTCAAGTCTATATTAATTTTGCATTTTTTTTTTTTTACAAATTCCCCATTTACGGAATATTTAAATGTTCCGGCCAATGACATTAGAAATGATTCGTTGACTTGGAATACTTAAATTAAACTTTGGAAGTATATAGAGGCGTAACTGCAGGAGATGTCACCTTGAAGCATCAAAAAAGTTGGAAATAAATAAATGAAACACCCAACATGAAAGCTTGCTCTGTGTTCATCTTTCTACTGTGTGTATCATCTTCCATCTCAAGTTATCTGTTTTTGCAGTTAACCCTCCATATGAGCCCCTAGAAAATATTGCACTGGATTGTGGTTCCTCTGATTTTCAAACTCTGTCCTTTGATGGCCGGAACTGGACTTCTGATGGAACTTTCATCTCGCAAAGCAACTCTACTGCAGCCTCAATGGTCTCTTCCATTGACCTAGGAGTCCCTCAAGTTCCTTACAAGACTGCTAGGCTCTTCTTTTCTGAATTTACCTACACCTTCAATTTAACACCAGGTCCCAAGTTTCTTCGTCTTCACTTCTATCCAACCTCTTATCCTGGTTTTGATGCTTCCAAAGCATTCCTTTCAGTTACGGACGGTAACCATACTCTTCTGAGCAATTTCAGCGCCTCTCTTGCTGCAAATTACAAGAATGTTTATGCTTTTTCCAAAGAATTCATAATCCATGTGCAAAACCATTCGCTTCGACTATCATTTAGTCCTTCAAATGCTTCTGATGCATTTGCTTTTGTGAACGGGATTGAACTCGTTTCAATGCCTCGGAATCTCTATATACGGGGTGAAAATGTTCCTCTTCCTTTTGTTGGGTATCTTTATAATCCTATCAGACTAGATAACACATATGCACTTGAAACAGTTCACAGAATCAACGTAGGAGGCGATGATATTTCTCAGAAATCAGATTCAGGGATGTTTCGCACTTGGACAAGAGATGGTCAGCACATCTTTGGAGCCAAATTTGGGCAATTAGCATTCGATTACGATCTTCAGGTCAAATACACACCAAAGGTACCAGCATACACTGCACCTGATTTAGTATATCGCACTGCTCGTTTCATGGGTTTTAATTCTAGAATCAATTTAAATTTTAACTTAAGTTGGTTTTTTCCTGTTGAGACTGGATTTTTGTATCTTGTGAGACTTCATTTCTGCGAGCTTGATAGGAGTATAACAAAACTAAACCAGAAGGTATTTTCTATATATATGAACAATGAAACGGCTCAGGGTGAAGCAGATGTGATTGCGTGGAGCCGTGGGCAAGGTGTTCCTGTCTACAAAGACTATGTCGTAATGATCCCACAGGGAAAAGAAGGGATTGAGGATCTCTGGCTTGACCTGCACCCTAACACAGAAACCAAGCCTCAATTTT
>CANUEX010175213.1:0-10938 GCA_948099535.1 Jatropha multifida | reverse complement strand
CTTCTCATTTTATGCTAAATCAATGGCCAAGATTAAGTCTTAGGTAATCTCATCCAATGGCTCTAAATATTCCTCAAATAATTCATTTCTAAATATTACTTAACTCCACAAATTAATTAAATTAACTTTTCAAAAATAATTCACCATTTATTCCTTAATATACCATAATAAAAATAATATTCACTAGTTGCCGCAATTCTCCAAAAATATTTATGAAATATTCTCTATCTACCTAAATCATGCAAACATGCTCCAAAAATATTAATTAACATATTAGACACTCATAATAATTTTTTCGGACCGAAATAATACCATGTCCCGGACCGATGGTACTATTCACAGATCGGTATATCACTGTTTACGACATCGAAAAACTAGACTGTTACAGGTCCCCCTAATTTTTGCTGAGTTGAAACTGATAGCCTCGTTTTGTTAATGCACTTGGCACTGATCTTCCTGATCTCTGATTTGGTGTTGGTCACCTTGATTTTGGAATGAACTTATGCTGATCACCCTTTTTTTTATGAGTTTGGCACTGCTCGCCCTGATTTCTATTGAGTCAGCACTGATCGCGTTGTTTACTAAGTCTGTTGGCACTGTTTGCCCTATTTGTGGCTTGGCACTGTTCGCCCTATTTATTGAGTTTGTTGGCACTGGTTTCCCTATTATCCCATGTTCTAATCTAAAAATCATGGTTAACGCATAAAATAATATGCATGTAGTGAATGTAGTGACCAATTCTGAACTAGCTCAAGTTTTTTACCTAGGTTTTGGGTTTTTAGGAAAAGGCTTGGTGTTGAAGGTAGGTTTAGCTAGATTTATGTGATGGCTAGGATAGTTTACACCTGAGTGCTTATCTTCTAGGTTCTGATGTAATGTCCAATTGTGGCTCAAGTAAGGTTGGACATGAAGGTGGGCATAACTAAGCTTGTCTGATCTTTAAAATGGGTGTGGCTAGGTCTATCTAATGGGTAGAATGGCTGGCATATCGATGCTTATTTTTTAGATTCTAGTGCAAGGTCTGATTTTGCTTTAAATGACGCTGGATAAATGCTTAGGTTAATACTTAAGGCTTATGGTATTTTGGAAATGGGAGCTCAAAGACAAGGTTTGTAATGATGCTCAAGGATAGGGCTTAAGGTGATGCTCAAGGTTTGAAGTGAATACAGTTGTGTCTATCTAGTGGATACAAATGGGTTTGTTTAGTGGGTATAGTTGAGTCTGTCTGATTTGTGAATTGCAAGGTTTGGTTTTGCTTTAGGTATCCAATTTTGAATTTGGCTCTAGGTTTCTGATTGGATCTGTGTGCTTTTAGAAAGGCCATGGAGTTGAAGATAGGTACAACTAGATCTATCTGATCTTAAAAATGGATACAATCAGTTTTGACTGATGGGTACAGTTGGATCTATTTGATCTTAAAAATGGATACAATCGGTTCTGATTGATGGGTACAGCTGGAACTGTCTAGTGGGCATAGCTAGGCCTGTTTGATGGGTATAACTAGATTTGCTTGATGGGTACAGCTTGATCTGTCTAATAGCTACAATTGGGTTTATTTGGAAGTTAAGATGGTTTGCACGTAGGTGCCTGTCTTTAGGTTTCTAGTGCAAAGTCCGATCTTGCATCAGGTGGCCATTTTCTAATTGGCTAGAGTTTATGAATGGATCAAGATTCTTTCATAAAAGACTGAGTATTGAAGATGGTTAGAACTAAGTCTATTTGATTTGTGAATTGCAAGGTTTTGTTTTGCTTTAGGTAGCCATTTCTGAATTTGGCCCTAGGTTTCTGATTAGATTGGCGTGCTTTCAAGAAGGCCAAAGAATTGAAGATAGGTACAATTGAGTTTTTCTGATATTTGGATGGGTTTGCATGTAAATGCTGGTTTTCTGGGTTTTGGTGCAAAGTCTAATCATGCTTTTAGAGGAGGCTGGATTTCGGAATACAGAGACAATGAGAGAAGTCGTAGAGTAAGGCTAATCCAGGGGATTGATGGTGAATGTAGGGCGACATCAGATATAGCTCTTGACCCTATCGTATTTGAAGACTCGGATTATTCAGAAGACTCTAGAGACATGTATCAAAGGAGATGCAAACAGGTTTCCTAGTACAGTGCATTTTGACTTATCGGGTAGATGTTGACTTTTGTCTTTTGACCCATGTCTGATTTTGGATCTTCATTGGGAGTGGATAGTTTAGCCTATCTTCTGTGGGGCTCTCAATATACTATGTCCTATTCTATACAGGGATGAACGCTTGACACTAGGCGATGACAAGAGGTAGACGACAGATGCCTAGATGATAGAGCCTTTGTGATTTTCTTTTCCATGACTCATACTGCTTCAGAGACATGTAAGAGAGGAATCATTTTGACATATATTATGAAAGGACATTCAATTTGGTCTTTATGAGATTGCTGCTTTATGCCTTAATTTTTGCCTAAGCCGCCCTTTTAGGTTTTTGACTTAGCGGGCTTCTAATTTTGTTATTGTGTTTTTTATTATTATTGTGATCGCACCCACAGATTAGGCTACCTACGTATCTCATACTTTAGGAACATATTTTCATGAATCAGGTCACTGTAGTTCGACCTAATGGTGACATAGGTGAGCAATATTTCTAGTGCAAATGCCTGAATGCATTAACACAAAATACCTCTTTGGCTGATCCAAATCATGAGAGTATGTACATTTGTTGTCATCTATAACTGACAGGATGATAATGCCTTCAAAGATAATCTTCTTTAGGATATGGACGAGTTGCCCAGTTTGGCTTGATTTTGTCTTAAGGACTGTGTACAGGAATTTTGATCTTTTTGAGTACAAGATACCCTACCATAAACTTAGACCCTTTTATTGAAGTACCAAGTTATTCTTCACTGATAACCTTGATTTTGATTGAGGGCTTAAAGTCTTCCTTTTAATTGGTTGTGGCGCTTTTGAGTCTATTCTATTTTGGGCGACCAGCTTTCTTCCTATCGAAATAGGGGGCTATTTTCATCCTATGAGTCAGTGGAGGAGGTGCTGCCCTGGTTAGCATTCTGATGGAGGTCCTCCGTTCTTAGTTCTCAAAGAGTTCTTCGACTTCTATTTTTCAAAGTTTTCTTCTTGATTGGCTTGATTTGTCCATAGGTGGGAGCAATTTTTGGACTTACCTAACTATGAATTAGTGTGGATACTGTCAAATTAGCTTTGTCAGCCCCATGTTTACCATGACGCATGAATGTATGTTGGATTCAGATTTTGTGCCAACACACATTTTTTTTAGTAATCTCACTCAGTCTAGAGAAATTGGTAACAAGGAAAGCAATACTTTTCATTATAAATAAAAGATCCCTGAGCGACATTTACATTAGGTTTGACAAAAAGATCGCTATGATTTGATAAAAACACAAAGGAAAGATAGACTCTTAAGAAACTGGACTTTGACTCGCTTTTGTTTATGACTCAAACTCAGAATTAGACTCAATGGATACTAGGGACTACTCTACAGCCTCTTCCAAGGACCAATTATGAAGAGGTGCTTAGTTTGATGGGGTCTGTTTCCATCTAGTTTAAGAGGGGAGATAAAGAAGGTTTTGAGTTTTTTTTTGTCAGATTAAAGCGTGCAGCTTGGGGGAAGTAATTTTATGGTGGTCAAGTTAGGTTTGAGGCTTTAGATTGAAGGAAAGTGCTCAGCTGCACTTGTTCTTAGAGAATGAAGGTCCTTTCTACCTTTTGAGTTGAGGTTGAGGAGTGAAGTCTATGTAGGTATCTGGTATGGGTTGGATGGAAGGGAGTGCCATTCTTTAAGAGGTTTTGTATATTGCTTCTTAAGGATTTGCATGTATTTGTGTGATGCCCTGGCCCCTAATGGAAGGCACAGTAAGCTTTGACATTGTACCCCTTAGGTAGTATTCTGCGTAGTGCTCTCAGTACAAGAGGTCTGATGAGGTTGTTGTCAAGAGCTTTTTGGTAGAACACAAATAATGGTGCTCGCAAGTTAGCACAGTGGTGAGCTAATCTCGAAGTAGAAGGAAGAGCTTCACCCCTCGACTCCTCAAGGGGCAAGGAAGAGCATTTTGTAAGTCTTTATCTTTTAGTTTGAAGATTGTGGCGATCGAGACCCATCTCCATGTTATGGTAATGCTGTGGGTTGAGGTGGTCTTCTCCTGACCCTATATTTTTACTCGAGGGTGGAGGAAGGGCTTGTAATGGCTCTTTTAAGTTTTGATTCAGCAGTCAAGAAGCTGTGCCACTCCATCTTATGAAGAATGAAGGGGAGGATTGTCCATGGCTTTGCTTTGTGGTTAGAGGCAAAGGGGTAGCAATGTCGGAGGTAGTGGCACCATCGAGATTTAGGTCATTGGCAGTCAGATTGCCAACATCTTGGATTGGGGGAATTTGGTGAAGGTTAATATCATCAGACTCCACATTCTGAGCTAGAGATGGAAGAGAGTTTTATGGTGGACCATTTTGGTTAGTGCTCAACGTGGCCCTTATTTCCTCCAGGATGGTTTCTTTCTAAGCTGTCATTATTCTTAAAACATATCAATGATCATCTATCTTAGTTCTGTAGCAAGATTAGCGGCCATACTTTATTCTTTGAAAGAAATAGCCAAAAGAGTGGTTAATGCGTGCTTAGATCAGGTTCAAAGCATTCCATGATATTTTTTGTTGGTATTTTTGGTTTTTGGGAATTTGAGATGGCCAAGTCTGGTTTAAGGCTCTTGGTGATTTGGGGTTGCTCAGTTTAGATTTGAGGATCCAGGTGGACTTAGGTTGGTCTTCAAGATTTGCAGTGCACTTAGGTTAACTTTGAGACTTTTTGGGAGTCTGACAATGCTCATGACAACATCAAGGTTTGAAGTGTACTCAGTTCAGCTTTGAGGTTTGGAAGATTTGGGAGGCAATGCTCAGATCAGTGGTTGAAGCCTTTGATTGGTGCTTTGCCCCTAGTTTTGGGTGCCTTGGTCGAGTTTAAGGCTTTTGGTGGCTTAGGTCTAAGTTTGAGGCTATATGGTGATAAAAGGTGTTCAGGTTAGGTTTGAGGCTCTTTTGGTACTTGGCAGCTCAGTTTGGGCGTGAGGCTTAAATTGGGACTTTGTCCTTAGTTTGGGTGCTTAGGTTGGCTTCAAGGCTATTGGTGATAGGAGGAAGTAATGCACGAGCTAAGATTTGAGGGCATGAGTCGGGCATTACCCCCAATTTGGAGAATGGAAGCGCTTAGGTCTGATTTAAGCCTTTTGGTGATCTGAGGTGGTTAAGTCTGTTTTAAGGTTTTAATGATAGGTCGAATATATTTCCTTCGGTAGGGATCGGTGTTTAGGTTTACCATTGGATTGGGTTCAAGGTTTACGGTTGGTGTTTGGTTGACCACTAAATTAGTTTTTGGCTTTTACCATTGGATGGTGTTTAGGATACCACTGGATGGTGTTTAAGTCATCACTGGATTGGCGTATGGTTGACCACTGGATGGTGTTTAGGTTACCGCTAGAGTGGGTTTAAGTTTACCACTGGATTGGTGTATGGTTGACCACTGGATGGTGTTTAGGTTACCACTGGAGTGGGTTTAGGTTTACCACTGGATTGGTCTATGGTTGACCACTGGATGGTGTTTAAGTTACCATTAGATTGGTGTATGGTTGACAACTAGATGGTGTTTAGGTTACCACTGGATTGGGGTTTAGGCTTACCAGTGGGTTGGTGTATGGGATACCACTGGTTTGGTATTTAGGTTGACCATTGGATTGGTGTTTAGATTTACCACGGGATGTTGTATGGGTTACCACTGGATGGTGTTTGGAATACCATTGGATTTTAGGTTACCACTAGATTGGTGTTTGGTTTGACTATTGATTTGGTGTTTAGGATACCACTAGATAGTCTGTAGGTTACCACTGGATTGGGTTTAGGATACCATTGGATTGGTCTGTAGGTTATCACTGGATGGTTTTTAGGTTACAATTGGATTAGTCTGTCTCTTGGTCCATAACATGTAATGTGTGAATGCATGGACGTTATGCCAAAATGGTTTCATGATGAAGGGTGCATATAATTCCTAAGGATCGAATCTAGGGGCATTACATGCTTTTGGTGGATTGGTTTGAGGGTCCCATTCGCTTAGAGTTGGTATATACCTCATCATTTGACCATGTCATATCAAACGGAACGATTGGTATGCCAAACCCATTACCCTACCATAAGGAACGGAGGTGCGCAAGATGAGTGAGTAGCCTTCTCAACTCGAGACAGCTCTAAGGAAGATTGCCTGAAAGTGATAATGGCAACTCAATTTGCTTAATTCTAGTGATGGGAAAGGATCCCAAATGATGCATCTGTATGTATGAAAGGTCATTTTCAACTTGACCCAAACTGGAGATCCAAAACCTACTCGGTAGTCCTCTTACTACATTTTTTTTTTAAAAAATGTTTTAAAGGTCCCCAACGGAGTTGCCAGCTTGTGAGTCCCCTCCTGGGCGCTATGGAAAAGATTCGGGGGATGGAATCTAACCGAATAGTCCCATTGGTCGGTTCGTCATGGAAGAAATTGGAAAACATTTGAGACTGGTCAGAACCCTGTTGTGGTCCTCTCTCGGTTTGTTTTATTTTGGGTTAGCCCTATATGCAGCTAGGTAGTCTGATTAGTTAATCTGATTATCAATTTTATTAGTTTGAAGGCTCTGTTTAGCGCTTAAGTAATGTCTGGTTTTGGATCTTTGCAGCGGTTTGTGTGGTGTCCGAGAGTTGCCACCTTACTTTATTTCTATTTTCGGGGAAAATATAAGGTAAAAATCTCGTGTTTGACTCCTTTATGTGTGCCATAGTGGATAAAAGCACTAGCCTCAAATCATTAGGTTCGGGGACTAGGTTTTCGGTTCCTTTTCATGGATTGGCAGTTTGGGTTCAAGTTGAAAATCAAAATTATTTTTTTGCGTGAATGTCAGATTATCAATGCATGGATATACTCATAATGCATGTCAATATCAGGAATATAGTGCATTAAAAGTAAGCAAATATAAAGGTGTGTATTTCAAGAGGGAGCCCAACTCTAACCTTGTTATCGAGGAGTTCTAGGTCGTGCAACACAATCCCCTAAGTCCCAATAGGTCAGTTCGATTGGGGGCCCGCTACCTATGCTGAATCTGTAGGTATGCCTTTGTACCTTGTTTGTATCAAGATCAAGGCACACGAAGTTCTACCATCGATTAGGATGGTAGGGTTTTGAAGGTACCTGCTCTTAGAGTGGACTTACTAGTTTGCCGACTAATTCCAGACTTTTGTTTGAAAACTAGTTTTAAGATTTTGCCAGATGGACTAATCTTAAAACATGCATAGTGCCGAATGGACTAGAGGTTTAGGAGTCAGACTTTGGTTTTTTGCTTAGTGAATACCGGTATATTGACCAGTTCAATAGGCAGGGGGGATTTGAGGGCAGCAAATTTGGTCCTTCAGATGGAACGAGGTGCCGAGATTGCCAGCATGGCTTTGGCAGAGACTATTTTGAGTCTTGGCCGAGCTTATAGGTTAGAGGGGATCTGGTCAGCTAGTTTGATTCCACTTCAGGTAAGCATTCTCGAACTAACTTTTGTTATGCTTAGATAAGGTGCTTTTTGAAAAAAGGATTAGGATGTGGTTGTATATGAATGCCTATTTGAAGGTCTGAGTAGTGGGGGCAAGGTCTGGTCTTACATGCTTTGGGAAAAGACTTGAACTATTTTAGTTATGTTACAGCAAAATATGTTTGGATAAGGGTTGTTGCATGTAAATGCCTGTTTATTCTGTGTCATGTTGCAATATCTGATCTTGCAGGTCAGGTTGAGAGATCATTTAAGGGTAATGGAACCACCACAACATCATCCATATGAACCATCACAGTATCGATCTAGACGACTCGTCGTGAGACTCGAGTCAGAAGATCAGGGGCCGCGGTGCTTGTTGGCATTAAGGTTGTATCAAATTCTGTGGAGGTGTGATTGGTATGAGATTAGCTGATTTTTGGTTCGATCAGTTGGATATCAAATGACTTTTCTGCTTGGCATGGACAACATCACATTTTATCCTAGTTCCAAGCTGATGAGAGATATGGGGCACGTTCAAGGATTGCCACCAGCTAGAGCTCTTTTTCGGGATATACTAATTTCTCCCCGAATTACTATTGCTGTACTGGGCAGTTGGTCAATAAGGGATGATGTGGTTGAGGCTGGAGTTTTTAGGGGCAGGTGTAATAGTCTAATTTTTTCGGTGTCGTAAATGGTGATTTACCGGTCTGTGAATAGTACCATCGGTCTGGGACTTGGTATTATTTCGGTCCGGAAAAATTACTATATGTGTCTAATATGTTATTTAATATTTTTGGAGCATGTTTATATGATTTAGATGGATATAAAATATTTTATAAATATTTTTGGAGAATTGCGGCAACTAATGAGTATTATTTTTATTGTGGTATATTAAGGAATAAATGGTGAATTATTTTTGAGAAGTTAATTTAATTAATTTGTGGATTTAAATAATATTTAGAAATGAATTATTTGAGGAATATTTAGAGCCATTGGATGAGATTACCTAAGACATGATCTTGGCCATTGATTTAACATGAAAAGAGGAAGCAAAGTTTGACTTTGCTACTCAAGTAATCTACACATTCTCTTTCTTCTTCCTCCCCATTCTCCATGCCATTTCTTCTTCTCTTCTTCTTCCTCCATTTCTTTCATTTTTCTACCACAAATCTCCATTAAACCACCTAATTAAATCATAGAAAAGTAATTAACTCTTAAGGAACAAGTAATAGAGGCTAGAATTTGGAATTCCTAAGCTTTGGATTTGAAGTTGCCATTGAAGAAGGTGAGTTGTAATTTTTGGGTTTTGTAAATTCTTAAGTAAAACTCTAGGATTATCCATGAAATTAATGCATCAAGCCATGCTCCTTTCTTTTCTAGTATTAATTTTTTATTTTAATGAGCACTTTTCCTACTTTGAAGAGATTGGTGAACCCACCACCAAAGGCAAAGAGAAGGCTAAGGATTAGTGTTCTCTAAGCTTATTCAAGCTCATTCAAGAGGTTAGTGCATTATTATATCAATTTACCTTCCATTCTCTTTAAGTTTCAATTTTTAAGTTTTTGTATGATTTTTGAGTTCTTGTTGTTTTTGTTGGGGAAATGTATAATTGATGAATTTTGATGTTAGAGGTGTACTTAGGTAGTATTGGAAGTAATTTTTTACCCTTTTATGATTTCCATTCATTCCTCACTTCTTCATGAAAGTTGTAGCTCTATTTCTCAGCTTTTCAAAACATCCTCTTATGTTCAATTCTAATACTTGTAGCTCAACTTATGATGTAAATATCAAAACTAGTTCTGTTATGGTGTCTCACATGTAAATCCAAATTGATTGTCCCTTTTGGCCACTAAAATGGCAAGATAATATCTTGTTTTTTTCATAAAAGTTGTATTTATACTTATTACCTTTCTAAATAATCCTCTTGTGTCTAATTTAAATACCTATAGCTCAACTTATGATTTTTATACCAAAACTGGTTGTGCTGAATCGTGTTTGGATTATTGGTCTATGTTCTTGGATTTCTTTCAACCCTTAAAAAATGATCTGGACTATGGTCCCTTCATGAAATTTATAGCATTTTATCTTGGCTTTCTAATGAATTAATTTTCACTCAATTTGAAGTCCTATAACTTCAGTTATGCCCTGAGAACACATCAAAGGTCAGGTTTATGAAAATGTTGAAAATTTCTTGATTTAAGTACTTTTATACTATATTAAGTATATTTATTTTGAATATGTCCATTTGAATTTATTTTATTAAGTATAAAAAAGGGAGAATTTGATAATTTTAGTAAGTTGTAAGTTAATGAAATTTTGTGAGAAATATGTTAAGTTATGAGATATTTTGCAAAGGATTTATGTACATGTAATAAGTGTTAATTTTAAAATGTTTTTGGATAAGAAATGGTGAATGAGAAATGAGACTATTTGTGGAAGAATGCATTTATTTTGGGCTCTACTATACATGACTGAAATGTGGTATGATAAGATGTATTACGATATGTGAGCATGCTCGGATTATCGGCCCGTTTTATTATGTGGAGCTATGATCATATGCTAGCTTTATCAGCCCTTATGAATAAGCGAACGTTATGAGATAGGGGTGGCGCTTCCACAAGAAATGGTGGTGCTTTCACAAACCACGATTATATGATGGGGTGGGTGCTTCCACAGGCACGATTATATGTTGGGGGTGGCGCTTCCATAGGCCACGATTTTGTGATGGGGGTGGCACTTTCACAGGCCATGATCAAATCTACTTATATTCTTTCTTTTTGGTACGAGCCTTAATTAAGAATGAAATTTTATTAAATTATAATGAATGAAGACTCATGTGTATTATAATCTTTTTCTTTTTAATTTATGGTTTTCATGGGGTTCAAATTTAATTAATATGATTTTGATATTGAATTTATATGTATTTAAGTACTTTAAAGCATTTTCGAGACTTACTTTTGGGATATGTTTTGCTATTTTAAATTATTGATTATTTAGCACCACTCAACGCGTTGATTTTTATCACGCGCATGTTAGGAGCGGAGAACATCTTTCGGGAACAGAAGAGAGCATAAGAGTAGATACCTCATTTTGGGTAGAATATTTTTTATATGGTGATTTTGACATGTATATAAATATTTTAAATGGTGAAAGTTGTATATATTAAGTTTATTATTAATTAAGAGTTGCGATTAATTAAGTAATGACATTTTATTATATTTTGGTGTATAAATATCAATAATTACTTCTGAAATGAATGATTATAACATTGATGATGGTATCTAAATGTAATGGATGAATATTTAGAAGTGCTTGCTAATGATTTGAGTTGAATTGGAGTTTTGGGGTTTGGAAAAATTATATTGAAACTGTGTATATTTTTTTTTTGTGGCAAGTAAATT
>CANUEX010175134.1:0-45475 GCA_948099535.1 Jatropha multifida | reverse complement strand
GTGATGGTTTAAAGCTTCAATATGAATTTCAATGTGTAAGTATTTTTCATGACTTAAAGAAGGTTTTGAAATGGTAAATTGGGTTTTATGGTTAAGTGTTCAAAGAAATGGATTTAATGATTTTAAAGAGTGATTTTAAGTTGATAATTAGTATTTTTAATGAAGGCATTATGAAAGAAAGGTCTTTGCTTGAAACATAAATTGATTTTGGTTGGATCTTACAAGTTGTAAGTTAAGTGATTTTGAAATAATAAGTTGTATATATTTACAAGCTTAATATATACAACTTCAATCTCTTACAATATTTTTATACATGCCATAAATACATCGTAGTACATATCCTACCCAAAATAAATTTTCCTTCTTTGATGCTATGCCTCTGGTCTTTGTATAGCATCCACCGCTCTTAACCTGCATGATAAAAATCGACGCGTTGAGTATATACTCAGTGATGCTAAATAACTTAATAGTACAATAAATAAGGTTGCCTAAGCAACAAACTTACAAAATAATTTCAAATACTTAAATCAAATACAAAAATACCGAAAGTACATAAATCAACTAAAAAATTTCAAGAGTCATTAATAAGAACACTTTCAAAAATAAACTCATTGTATGTCAAATATAAGAAAAATCTCATACATACAATATATTTTCATTTTCCTTAATAACAAAACAGAATTAATTCTTAGTTGGGCCTTATACGTATACTGAGAAAAATATAATCAGATACAATTTCGTAGATATCAAAAATAGAGATTTGGCATGTGAAAGCGCCATCGGATGTTGCCTGTGAAAGCGCCATCGGATGTTACCTGTGAAAGCGTCATTGGATAACTGGCTTGTGAAAGCGCCACCTAGTAATTGGCATGTCAAAGTGCCACCGGATAATAAGCGCGTCCGCTTATTTAGAAAGGCCTCTAGAGTCTAGCATATGATCATAGCTCATAATATAACAGAGAGGCATCAAAGCCGAGCATGCTCATTTACTAGAATAAATCTCATCTTACCATATTTCAACCATGCATACTTGAGCCCAAAACACATCTTTCATCTTAATTCATAATATTTCTTAATAATCTTCTCATCATAAAACATCTCATAACTTAAATATTTTTATTTCAATTCACTTAACTTACAACTTAGTAAACTTTCTTATTTTCATACTTATGCAACAAAACTTATATTTTCAAAATATATACTTAACTTAAACATATTTTCCTCCACTCCATTAAAACTTACAACCTGTAAAAATTTACCATTTTTCATACTTATACAAATCAAAGCTTATACTTACAAAATATATATTTAATATAACTTAAGAGGCTTAAAAACTAAGTAAAAGAAGTGAAAACAAACCTTACCACTCTAAGGTGGTTCGGCCTCCATATATTCACAAACGGAGGATGTATTCCCCCTTCAATTAATCTTAGTCTCAAAACTAAGAATATTTATATAAGTCATTAAAACCTTTACTTATACTTATTTGATCAAAAAACCCAATTTACACAATTTAATAATTATTATTACAAAATTTCCTAACTTACAACTTCATTAAAATGTCAAAGTCATACTTATGAAATTCAAAGCGTACTCATTAAAAACATATACTTAATATAGCATAAAAGTACCTAAACCAAGCTTTAAAGGAAATGGAAATCAAGCCTTACCAACTAGAAGGAGGTTCGGCCTTTTTTTTCGAAAACAAAGGAGGAATGATTTCCTCCATCAAGAATCTTAATTACTAAATCAAAATCACTACTCAAAACCATTAAAATCATTACTTAGAATGATTAACGATAAAACTCATTTTTTACACATTCAAAACCTTCTTTTAATTCTTAAAAAATTCTTAAACACTAGAACTCAAAGTAGAGGTTTAAGCCACGTTTAATTTACTTATCAACTAACTCATTAAAGTCTAAATTAAACATAAAAATCAAAGAACACAATGGGCCCTTCACCTTAAGTGATTTGGCCACTCTTGCCGATGAAGGGGGAAATGGTTTTCTTTTCAAATTAACCACATTAACTTAAGATAAAACCTTTCAAAAACACATAAATATCAAAAAAAGCAAAAGCATGAAACCAAAACTCAAGCCCTTCCTCCTAACGAGGTTCGAGATGGATGAAGGGGAAAGAAGTGTTTCTCTTCCCATTCAAGCATTCCATCATGCTTAGAAATCATGTTAAATCATATAAAAGCATTCAAATGATAAATTTTCCAATAAAATCACAAAATTATCAAAATTCATTCAAAAATCCAAAAATTGAAAACTTAAAGAATTGAAAGGAGAAGGGAAGAATATAGGCACTAACCTTGAAAACAAGCTTGAATAAGTTTAGAAAGCTTTATTCCTTAGCCTTTTCCTTTCCCTTAGATGATGGTTCACCCACCTCTTCAAAGTAGCAAAAATCATAAATTAAAATAAAAAAAATAACAAAGGAAGAGATGGAGCATGATTTAGTGCATCAACCATATGTCTAAACTATGAATTTCACTTATTGATTCAAAAAATCAAAAATTCACAACTTACTTGATTTGTAGAGATTCTCCAAAAGTCTTAGTGTTTAGATGAGTTGTTGATTTTAAGTAGCAAAGTCAAATTTAACTACTTAATTTTATGTCAAATGGATGGCTCGGATTAAATCCCTAGTATTCTTATCCAAGAGCTCTAAATAGTCACGAAATAACTATTCTCTAATTATTATTTAACTCCACCAATTTATTAAATTAACTCCATAAAAATAATTTCTTAATTTTTTCTTAATATACTATACTAGAAAACACTATTCATTAAATACTTAAATTCTCCAAAAATATTCATGAGACACCTTCTACCCACCTAAATTATGCAAACATGCTCCAAAAATATTAATAAAATAATAGACATAAATAGTAATTTTTTCGAACAGAAATAATATCAAGTCCTAGACTGATGATACTATTTACACACCAATAAACTACTATTCACCAATAATTATTACTTGCTTTGTAATGAAAACTTTATATCTTAACTTTAATTAATTAAGACTAAATCACATAAAATCTAATTAACTCCACAAATATTAATTATGCTCAATATTATTATCAGATCCAAATAAAATACTATTCCTCTCTCTGGTGATACCATGCATGACCCGACCAAATAATATCATTTTCAGATCTAAAATTTTGAGGCATTACATCCGATCTATGACTCTTGGGACTATTTTGTGTGATTGAGGGTATTGAAACTATTCCCAAAACTTCTGGTTGATTTTAGCAATTGTGATTGAGCAATTATTTGATCGTGTTTGTGAACATAGACAACTTATTTGCTTGTGTAGTTGATTAATTAAAAATAAATTATAGATTGAAAATAAAAATTTATGGTAGAATTTTTGTAATAAATATTAAGAAATTTAATTAGTTGAGTTGATTAAATTGAGAAATAATTTTATTAAGATTATGAATATTAGTTCAGGTAGAAAGAATTTAATTAATAAAAATAGTTTGGACCATTAATCAATTTAATTGAGAAACTTGATGCAAATTATCATAACGTAAATATAGAATGTATTTTTGGAGGTTTATTAATATTAGGTTATATTTGAGTTGAATTAAAGCATTAAAGTTGGATATTTAATAACAAGAAAATGTGTTCTTAAGGAATTATTGTTGGTTAATTTGTAAATAGAAATATGAATATATTTTTAAGGTTGTTAGGATCAATGAAATAAGTGATTTGATATCAAGACATATTTTATAGCTATTAAGGATCAACTGAAGTGAATAAGTTAAATAGTTAATGAATGTTTGGGGACTGTAATTAAACTAAGAAGAAGATTGTTGGTGAATGATTATATTTATTTGAAATGAGAATATTATTGGTTATATTATATTGGTGGTGAATCTAGATTATTTTAAAAGTTGTGACGAGAAATCGAATTAATTTATGTTTAGCAGCTAAGTAGTATTGAATTTAAATTAGACTTAGCAAAGAGGATAGAATGTAGTTTGTTAGATTAATTCTCTATTTATTATTTCAAGATGAATAGTTATCTGATGAGCTATTTCTATATTTCTAAATTCTTAGATCGTCTAAGCTCATCCATTGCCTCTCCAGACTAGAATCGAAACTAGAATTTGAATATCCTATAATCACTGTAAGTAATAATAAATGGTGCATGATATGCATTTTCATGTTATCATAGTTTATTTGGTGTGTATATATATATATATATATATATTCGTTAATAAATTATATAATATTATTATTTGATTATCGTATAATTATAACTGCATATTAGTTATTAATTTGATGAATTGCAGTTGGATGAATTATTGATTAAACGTGTTGTGATTTGAATTGCCTTGGGGTGTGGAATTAGAATGAAGTCGATCACTATGGGTTTGTGAGAGCGGTCTTTGATACCGTCAGCCATGTATGGGGAGATCGGCGCCCCCGTGTGCATCTGATGATATATATTCATATGATATGAATAACCATAAGTTGGCCTCCTGGTGGTATGGAAAGAAAAGAGACCAAGGAAAAATAATAAGAGGGCTGGTTAAGCGAGAATTGGACCGATCGGCCATGTATGGGGGATCAGCTCCCTGGTGCACACATATGAGAGAATGAGCCATGCGAGAGGACAACTCATAGGGGATTTCGATGATGCCACAGACTAATTTCCACGTGGTTAATTTATTGAAGATGAGATAATTCTGAATGCTGATATTGTGAAATATGCATGACTGACAGTGTGATCAATTCAGTGACCTAAGATGCATTTTGTGTGATTGTCTGGTCATGTATTATTTATTATTATTCACTAAGTTTAGTGACACTCACCCCCTCTTCCATAAACCTTTCCAGAAAATAGAAGTATTATTGGTTCATAAAGATTCTGCTTCTTACTCCGTAGAGATACAGTATTTATATCAGCTTTGAAAAAGTTAGTATATAAACTTTGTGAGACGTTGGAATATTTTGAGTATTTTTGTTTAGTTCCGCAGTTAGGATGATAAATTGATATTTGGATATGTAAAAATTATTGGGTGCTAATAAATAACCTCTGGAGTATTTTCTGAAATTTGGAGAAACTATGACAAAAAAAGTTTGACCATATTATGACTGATGAATTTTGCATAAAATGTATTCTATTTAAATGAGTATAAGCCCAAGCTGTGAATTGAATGTGATATTGAAGCTGGGTCAAGATTGATACCGACTGAATATTGAGTAGTGTCATAATATGGGCTTACTGTTTCTAAAGTTAGATATTAATAGAGACAGATTTTTTATAGTTCAGGCATACTACAGGCCTCGGTAGGCCTTAAGCTTACCCACTCTTAGTGTCGAACCAGCCCATGATTTTGGGTCGTGACATTTTATTGTAAGAAAATTTGAAAGAAAATGGAGGAGAAGGAGAAGAAGTTGGCACTGAAGGAAGGAGAAAGAAGAAGAAAACAAATGTTCTAATATAAGTGTTGTTAACTTAAAGTCAATAAATCAAAAAAGTTGCGGAACTTTTTAGGTTTTGACAAGTGGAGGGTGGAGATTAAGTCATGGTATTTCCATCCAAGCGTTCAAAATATTCACTAAATAATTCTCCTCTAATAATTATTTATCTCCACATATTTATTAAATTAACCCCATAAAATTAATTTTTCAATTTCCTTAATAATACTACACTAAAAGTTACTATTTTTAAATTACCTAAATTCTCCAAAAATATTCGTGAAATATTTTCTATCACCTAAATCGTGCAATCTTACTCCAAAAATATTAAATAAAATAAAAGACATGAGTAGTAATTTTTTTCGAACTGAAATAATACAAAATTTCGGACCAACAGTACTAATTACAGACCGATAAACTATTATTTAAGACACTAAAAAGCAAGTTGCTACAGTTGTATTTCGCAACAACATTTAGGATAGTTCCTTTTAATGTTTTGAATTAGTCAAAATACAAAATCTCTGTGTTCTTGTGTTCGATAATCTAATAAATGAATGATTTCTAAAATGTTATATCACCTAATGTTTAGCGTTTTAAATTTTTTTACAGAAATATTTTTGCAATCTAATCATTTATTAATTTAAAATCCTTCTTGATCACATGATATCTTTTTATTATTTTTATACTTGACTTTTTTTTTTGAAAAATTTTTTATGCTTAATTTATTTATAATTGATAATAACAGAAAAAAATATTTATTTACAAATTTACATTTGAACTCGAGAATATTAAAAATTAAAAGTATTAATTCCTAAAAATATTAAAAAAATTCAATTTTATTTATAAAATATTAAACTATTTAATTTTTACTTCCTTAAATTTTGAAAATTTAGGTTTAGTGAAATCATCTTTTTTTTCTTAGCTAAGTTTAATTTTATGGATAAAAGTGAAAATTTCAGTGTTTTTTTTTTTTTTTGTCATTTCAACATAACTGTCAGTCAAACAATTATTTTTGCCGAACACTTTCACTTTCAACCGCTGCTTTAACAACTAACATCTAACTGCTAACTGCTTTTAAAATAGCTAATAATTATTAAAACAGATAATAGCTGCTAGAATAGCTGAATTTACCAAAGAGACCCTTAAGCTCTTAATAAAATGCTGCCTTAATAAAAATAATTATTTCAAAATGCTATGTTATCTAATACTATAAAAAAATAGCTGGTTAAACTACTTAAAAAGCTTTTCATGAATACTGCCTAAAATTATGTTAGAATAAATCAAGTATGTCAATACTAATTGTATTTATTCCAATACAATTTTAAAATTTTATGATCATTAGCTTTTTCCATTTGTATATTCACACTAATTGCATATTTATATTCATTACCGTTAACATATAATAATAAATTATTATTAAACTCCCTAAAATAACCCTAAACAAAAAATAAATCAAGATTCAAAATCCTAATTCAATACGGATTGTTCAGACTCCAGTATATATACCTAAATCTTATCCTAAAGTTGGGTTAACGACAATCATAATCTCTCCCAAATTTTTGAGAGTTTAACAAGTGGTGCGATGAGCGTGGAACACACGTTCAACCTCTTCTCAACCCTAGCCAACCTTCAGCTCTCCATTATCATGGGTGCCAAACCAATCAAAAACCCTAACATGGAAAGCTAAAATAATGAACATGGCGAACCTGGCCATCTAATCACCCTTACTCTCCCACTTATAATCGATCCTCAAATAGCAGCAGCCTTGGCTCAAGCTTACTCCCAATTTACCACCGTATTGAAAAGTATCCTGGAGAGCTCAACACCTGGTGGTGATCCCATTACGCTCCCCAAACCCATAGATCCACTCCTTAACGAAGGAAAAGTTCCTCCACCTTCTCCCAGACATCCAACTCACTCCCTCCCCGATCAATACCAGGAAGCGGAATCAAAACCTACCCATCTCCATGATCAAGAGGTTAGCCACACTCAGATCTTGGGTGAGGCGAATCTCAGAGATGTAGTTAAGGAGCTAGTATGAGAATGTAAAGAATCAAAGAAGAACAGAGATTATGGTCTCCATCAAGACTTGCCCTTATCTCCCACCATACTTTGCTCTAGCTTTCCCACCTAAGTTCAAGCTCCCCACTTTTCAATCTTATGATGGTTACACTGATCCCAGGAGTCACCTGGCCACTTTTCGAACTATCATGTATTTGCAAACTAGCTAAGAAGATTTGATGTGTAAAGTCTCTTCGATCACCCTCAAAGGTGTCGCACAAGAGTGGTACCAGACACTTAAAATGAGGTCTATCCACTCTTTTTCACAGTTAGCTATAGTATTCTGAGCTCGATTCATAACCTGTATTCCATCTAAGAAAATTTTACCTGATCTGGTAGACTTGAAAAGAGAAGATGGAGAAATCTTATGACAGTATGTGGCTAGGTTTCAAAAGGTGGCAATGCAAGTGGAGAACCTGAATGACGAAGTGGCGGTTAGTGTAATGGCTAAGAATTACAAATACAACAAGCTATTTGAAAGGCTGAACATCAACCCACCAATAACTTTTGTTGAACTCATGGCAAGGGCTCACAAATATACCAAGCTAGATGAAGCTTATGAGATCCAACAGCAGCATAAGCCGGCTAGGGAGGAAAGATATAGGTCCAGAAGGCACTCACCCATTGGGGGCAGACATTTGCCGAGGAGAAGATCACCCATCCGACCTCTCAGAGCAAGTTATTCTGTCCAAACCCCATACTCTAGAAGTGGCGAGCCTTCACGGGACACTGAGTTCACTCTGATAAACAAACCACGATCCAAAATCTTATCATGGATTAAAGAACATGGTGATCGGATTCCATGCTTTTATCCTAAAAAAATGGAGGATTCAGCAGGTCGTAGGGATAGAAGTAAGTATTACGAGTCCCATAAAGATGTGGATCATGAAACTAATGCTTGCTGGCAGTTGAAAAAAGAAATTGAACACCTTATATAGAAGGGCGAACTAAAATAATTTATAGGGAAGAGCAAGCAAGGGGAAAGACAGTCAAGCAACCCTGATAGGAATGCTCGGACCTTGGGAACCATTCACACTATATTTGGTGGCTCGGCGGGTGGTGATATTAACTCGGCAAGGAAACAGAGAGCTAGAGAGATATACTCTATCCTACCACCAAAAAAACCTAGCCCTAGACAGAGGTTATTGTTCTCTAAGAGTGATGGCGTGTAGGTCCGAATGCCACACAATGATGCTTTAGTGATTGAAGGTATCTTGGAGAATTTTTTAGTCAAAAGAATTTTAGTAGATTGAGGCAGTGCAATTAATATGATAACTATGGAGGTATTTAGAGCTCTCAAATTAAGCCTTGCAAAACTCAAACCTATTTGTACCCCTCTTGTGGGTTTAGCGGGTAAGCTAGTTCGGGTGGTGGGTGTAGTGGACCTAGATATGGAGCTCAGTGGAAAGGAATCTTCAAAGAGGCTCAAGCTAGAATTCATGGTAGCGGACCAATTCCCATACAACGCCATATTGGGAAGACCTGCTTTGTATGAACTAGAAGCAGTAACAAGCATCAAATATTTGACTATGAAATTTTACTCAGATGAAGGCAAAGTGGTGGCTGTGAAGGGTGATCAAAAAGCAACCAGGGAAGCATATGTAGTGGCTCTAAAGGGCCTACCATTAACCCTACCAATCATGTGGATGCCGAAAGATGAATCAACTACTCAACCTACGGAACACCCTCCTTTCGATATTCGTAGACACAAAGGGGGTTCAAGCCCTGAGCCAGTGGGCGAACTGATCACATGCGAGATAGAGAAAGGGAAGAACATAAAATTAGGAGCTGATTTGCCAAGCAAAGTGTAAGAATGCATGAAGGTAGTCATGAAAGATAACGTGCAAAGTTTTGTATGGTCTACAGAGGATATAGTGGGGATCAGTCCAAATATTATCTCCCATAAGCTTAGCATAGACCTAAGCTTTAATCCTATTAAGCAGAAGAAACGAAACCATGGCTACGAAAGACAGCAGTCCATAGTAGCGGAGGTTAATAAACTTTTGAAGGCCGGTTTCATAAGAGAAGTGGACTATCTAGAGTGGACGACGAACGTGGTCCTTGTACCTAAACCCAATGGAAAGTGGAGACTTTGCGTTAATTTTATAGATTTGAACAAAGCATGCCCAAAAGACTCCTACCCTTTGCCTAACATCAATCAGTTGTTTGACTCAACAACTGGGTATGAAGTGTATAGCTTTGTAGATGCAGCAGCAGGATACCACCAGATAAGAATGAATGAACTAGATGTAGAAAAAATAAGTTTCATCATATACCGAGGCATTTATTGTTACCGAGTTATGCCCTTTGGCCTAAAAAATGTTGGAGCAACATATCAGAGGCTAGTTAACAGTATGTTCAAAGAGCAAATTGGATGAACAGTAGAGGTGTATGTTGATGATATGATAGTGAAAAGCATTCGAACTGCTGATCATCCTAAAGACCTACAAGAAGCATTCCATGTTTTGAATAAGTTCGGCATGAAGCTCAACCTAAAGAAGTGCACTTTTGGAGTAAAAGTAGGAAAGTTCCTAGGCTTTATGATATCTCAGTGAGGGATAGAGGTGAACCCTGAGAAAATCAACGCAATCTTAGAAATGAGACCACCCGCCAACATACATGAGGTTCAGTAATTGAATGGCTGGATAACTGCCCTAAGAAGATTTATCTCTTGTTCAGCCAAAAGATGTATGCCATTTTACCAAATGTTGAAACAATTGAGAGGTTTCAAATGGGACAATCAATGTCAGCTCGCTTTCGACCAGATTAAAGAATTCCTATCCTCAACTCCACTTTTGAGTAGACCCAAGAAAGAGGAGCTTTTATATTTATACCTTGCAGCTATTGAGAATTTGGTTGCTTCTGTGCTACTCAGAGAAGAAAGCGATGAGCAATACCCTGTTTATTATGTGAGCAAAGTTCTTAGAGGAGCCGAGTTGCGATATCCATGTGTAGAGAAGCTGGCTTTCGCCATCCTAATAGCAACAAATCACCTGCATCATTATTTTCAATCACATACCATAATTGTCCGCACAAACCATCCACTAAAAAGGGTCTTGCACCGAGCTGCAACTTTAGGAAGATTAGTGGAATGGTCAATCAGGTATGAATCTCGTATGGCGATGAAAGCACAGGGTACTAGTTGATTTTATAGCTGAATTCTCTAATGAAGGCCAAGCAGATGACTCACAATCTGTAATACCGAGCCTCAAAGATGATATATGGAAACTTCATACAGATGGAGCTCTGGGAAACCTGGGTGCGGCAGTATGAGTTGTCTTACAAGGACTAGGGAAAATAAAAGTACAGCATGCAGTTTGCCTAGATTTTCGAACAACTAAAAATGGAGCAGAATACGAGGGCTTGGTGGCAGGGCTCTTGCTAGCCCTAGAAGTGACACCCCCAATCCTCCATATCTTCTCATATTCATAACTTGTGGTGAGTCAAATTAGAGGCACATTCATAACCAAAGAACCGAATCTAGTCAAATACCACGCCTCACCACATCCCTTCTGAACAAACTGAAAAAAGGCGAAAGCTTATGGAAGTTGTTACAAATAGAAAGGTGAATAATAAAGAAGCGGAAGCCATAGCCAAAGCCGTTTCAAAAGGAGAAACCTTAACAGAGGGAATCACAGTCGAGCGACTCAACTTTCTAAGCTTCGAAAAACAGGAGGTCCTAGTCACACAGAATGATGATAGCTAGATGCGCCCAATAATGGATTTTCTTTAAAAGGATGTTCGGCCATAAGACAAGCAAGAGGCCATTAAACTCTATCAGAAAGTAGCAAACTATACACTTGACAATGGAGAGCTATACAGGAGATCAAAATCACATCCTTGGGCCAAGTGTGTAACCAAAGAGAATGGCAATTATATTATAAGAGAGATACACAATGGAGTAGGAGGAGCTCATGAAGGTTCAGATGCCACAATTAGGAAGATCATGTTAATAGGGTATTACTGGCTTACAATGAAAAGTGATGTTAGCCATTATGTTTGTCACTGCAAGATGTGTCAGAAGTATGATAGAGTGCCTAAGCAACCGTCATCAGAGTTATAGTCGATAACTTCAGCCTGGCCTTTCGCGCAACGGGGAATAGACATCCTGAGACTCTTCCCCATAATAACCGCTCAGAGAAAGTTTGTGGAAGTTGCAATTGATCATTTCTCTAAATGGGTAGAAACAGAGGCCCTTAGCACCATTACACTAGCTCGAATCATCAGTTTCTTCAAGAACAATGTCATTTTTAGATATGGGGTTCCCCACAAGATAGTCACTGATAATGGGAAGCTGTTCGACTCAGAAGCCTTTAAAGCTTTTTACAAGGAGTGGCACATCAGTCTGCACTTTACATCAATAGCTCATCCATAAACTAACGGCCTTACTGAAGTCACCAACCAAACCATCCTGCAGGGATTGATGAAAAGGCTAGATGGAGAAAAGGCCAATTGGGTGGATGAATTGAATAGTGTGCTATGGGCATATAGGAAAACACCTAGGCAAGCAACAAGGCAGACACCATTCTCCTTAGTATACGGAGCAAAAGCAGTGATACTAGTGGAAATTGAGCTACCTAGTAGAAGAACTGAAGAATACAATGAACCAGAGAGCAATGAAAATCTAAAAATTAGTCTAGACCTAGCAGAGGAACTCAGAGAAAATGTTGCAGCCCAAACTGAGGCATATAAACAAAGGATATGGTGATACTTCAACAAAAAGGTCAGAGCTAGACAATTTAGAGAAGGTGATACAATTTGGCGAAAGACATAAATAATTAAAGGCTCAGCAGGAATCGAAAAGCATAGACAAAGTTGGGAGGGTCCTTATGAAGTGGCGAAATAAATAGGATCAAGTACCTACAAGCTGAGGAAAATAGGAGGAGCCAAACTTCCCCAAACTTGGAATGCTGACAATCTCAAACGAGCATATTAAGTTCTTATTCACTTTATAATGCATAACAAACTCTTCTTTAACTTTATGCATAATAATAATATGATAAGACTTGAGGTTTTTTCACTTGATGCACCAATCCTCCAAAACTATCAAGGAGCACGATGCATCAAGTTTTTCCTTAAAGATCTTACCTGAAAATTTACTCTTATTTTAAGCTTCATATGCAGCTACCAGTTAACCAAAGGCCTAAGCGGCCCATAGCCTTCTCCATCAAAAAGGACAGTTCGCCAGAGGCCTAAGCGACCCATAGCCTTCCTCGTCCAAAAGGACAGATCACCATAGGCCTAAGCAACCCATAGCCTTCTCTGTCCAAAAGGACAGTTCGCTAGAGGCCTAAGCGGGTCATAGCCTTCCCCATCCAAAAGGATAGTTCGCCAGAGGCCTAAGTAGCCCATAGCTTCCTCCGTCCAAAAGGACAGTTCGCTAAAGGCCTAAATAGCCCATAGATTTCTCCGTCCAAAGGGACAGTTTGTCAATGACTCAAAAGACTCATATTTTTTTCTATCTAATGAAATATAAACTTAATTCGGAAGATAAAAGTTCACCAATCAATTTTGCTAAACTAGCATATTAACAAGGACAGGTCACTTAGGATGATATTCACCAAGTTACTTTTTCAGCAACTAAGTATAAGCAACAAGCGTAACTTTAGATCGCCTCCAATAATAATATGCTCAAAAAATAAAACAGGTAAGAAAAACTAAGTACACATAAAAGGTTGAAGAAGAAATAGGCACTTGATTTTTCATTAAGTTAAAAAGATAAATTTTCATAAAGTACAAAAGTACAGAAAAATTCCTACACTAAGACTATAAAAAAGCTATACAAATTTCCTAACTACCATGCTCAAAAGGAGTAGGCGAGCTGGCTCCTGAAGAATGTGGCTAATCACCCTCATCTCCATCAATATCCTCTGGATAGATATCATTTATCCACCCCCGGTCCGCCTCTGGCTGCCTCGCCTTAAGCCCAGCTAAGATATTCGATCGAAGGCTCAAGAATGCTCTAGCTAGATCATCATCTTAAGACTCCTCTCGCCCCTTAAGCTTCTGAACTTCAACTTCCAGTTCCTTCAACTTAACCTCCAATTCCCCTGGTCTCGCTTCCAGCCCCTTATTTTTGTCTAGCAAGCCCCAGTTCTCCTCTCGCAACTTCTCTATATCAACATCACGAGAGACTAGCTCAGCCTTATGATGCTTGTCTTGTTCTTGCATGGAATAGGCCGCCTCCTTCAAAGTGGACTCTATCTTATTGTATTTCACTTCCAGCTCAGTATTGGCGGACATAAGCTTTTGCACCCGATCGTACTGAATAATGTTAGCATTGACAGCTTGAAAGAGACACTGATTCAAGAAATCAATGGTTGCTCGGTCATCATAATGCTTGCAGAAGAGCCTATCAGCAAAAAAAAAGACAAGCTCGAGCTAACTCTCGGCTGGGGAAATCATCCCTAACATTACAGTTCAATCCATACCTATTAATAAAGTATGTTCGAAGGTGTGCAGCTTTAGGTCGAAGGGCTAAAAGGGGACCAGAAGATGGAGCAGCAGGGCGAACAGAAGCAAAAGCAGAAGCAGAAGCAATATCTTCTCTCGCCCTCTTCCTTGCAGGTTCGGCAGAAGGTGCAGCTGCAAGGGGATCAGCCACAGGCTCAACAGTTGGCGCAATTGGAGTTGGCTCGACAACCAGTTCGGGAGGAGGCACCTCCCCAGGTACATCAGATGACGCTTGCCACTTCATGGCATCAGCGATCTTCAACATATTAGAACCCTTTGCTTTTTTGGGCGCCATACCTACATAAAACGGAAAAGAAAATTAAACAATGTTAGTTTTAATAATCCTAAGTAACAACACTTAAGGAATGGAGAAATACCATGGTCGGAGGGATTCGATCGGACAAGCCCACTAGGCAAGTGAAGGGGATAGCTATCAACTATCAACTTCCTCAAGTCTATAAACCCAAGCCCCCTAGCCTTTATAAAGCCCACAACTCCTTGATCATAGTGGTAGGTGGAGGAGGTAGAAAACATTGAGAATTGGCAGACCAGTTGTTCAAAATAACAAACCCACCAGTGAACTTTACTATAAAAAATTTACTCTTCCAATTCTTTAGCGAAGAGATCTTCGATTTCTTAGTCCAGATATTGTAGTTCGCCTTTGCTTGTAGGAATTGTAGGAAGCAATGATCCTCAAAAGTACAGTAGGAAAAGTGATATAACTCCCTAACTGCACTGGCATTTAGACGATTCTCATCCTCCTTAGCCAAGGCAATGGCAGCATAAAGAAACCTCAAGCCATTCGGGTGAAGTTGGCTTATAGTTATTTGGTAATCATTGAAAAAAGATTTTAAAGGTTCGGATAAAGGAAGGTGAACACTCGATCGAAGATCCTCCTCATACAGCATAATGGAGTCCATATCCATTGGAGAGTTAATCCACATGTCTTCTGTAGGGCGAATCAACTGATACTCGAAAGGGATGTTATACGAATAATAGATATCGAGAAGCTCCCCCTCATCTATGTCATAAGGTATATCTGCCACTCTAACATTTTATTTCCTCCCCTTCGCCTCCTCTTTAGCCTCGCCCACAGGGCGTTCAGAAGGCTCGCTCCTTGGGAGCTCGGACATTGTTTGAATATCCTCATTACCTGATGAACTCATGATCTTGATCGAAAAAAAAAACGAACTAAGGAACACAAAGAAAAAGAAGAAAAGAACTTACTTAATTCGACAGTTCCTAAAGAGAGAGAAAGAATGAAATTTTAGAGAGAGATGCTCTGAAAGTAAGAAGCAACAAGAGTAAAAAATGAAATGAAACTGGCCCTTATACAGGCCAGGCAAGGCAAATGAAATGTCACTCCATTTAATGAAGCAACCCTTCATAGAGACCGAAGCCTCAAGCTCCACAAAACAATAAATACTCTCAGTAAAAATATATATATATAATAAAATAAAATAATAAAAAATAATAATAATAATAATAGATAAAATATACATTTGGACATAAATGACCAAATAACTGAGGGGAGACTACTGTTAACATATAATAATAAATTATTATTAAACTCCCTAAAATAACTTTAAATATGAAATAAATCAGGACTCAGAATCCAAATTCAATATGAATTGTTCAGACTCCAATATATATACTTAAATCTTACCCTAAAATCGAGTTAACGATAATCATAATCTCTCCCAAATTTTTGAGAGTTTAACAATTACATAATTAATTGAAAAGATATTTTTGAATGATTTTCAGGGCAAGTTTGATTTTAATTTGGAAAGAGTTTTAATATCTACTTCCATGGAGGATAAAACAGTAATCCTAACAACATTGAATGAAGCATGGGCAGAACCTCAGCCTACAATTGATATAAAAAATTGATAGGTTTAATATTTTGTTTCGCGCTCAACTTTAAGTTTTATTGCAATTTTACTCTAATTTTATCTTTATGTCAATTTTATCATAAACTTTAATCTTTTGTTGTAATTTCACTCCAACTTAACCTTTATACTAATTTGATCCTAAATTTAACATTTTTTTGCAATAGCACGCTAAATTATAATTATGATTTAAATTGTAAATAAAAAATAGATTCACACTTGACCTTAGACTTAATTTAATTTAATACATTTGTGTGAATAGGGGAGTTTAGGTGAACAGTAAAGACAATTTCTATTATTATTTTTACTATTTTTAAATTCTTTCTTTTATTAATAAGTAATATTTAAAAATTAATTATTTGATACATTCTTTTTTTAAAAAAAATAGAATATAATTATTATTATGGTTTGATTTTAATATAAATTTTAAAATAATTATAAAATTTAAAAAATATCAATTTATTTAACTCATAAACTATTATAAATTATAATGTTTTTTATCAAAATAGAATATAAAATGTAATTGTATTCTATTTTTTTTAAATATTCATGTATCAAAAAATTAATTTTTAAACATTATTTATTATCAATTAAAGGAATAATTCAAAAGTATTAAAAATAATAATAGAGATTGTTCTTACTATTAACATAAACTCCTTCGCTTACATAAATGTATTAAGTTAATTCAAACTCAATATTAAGAGTGGTGTTCTGAGAACCAGACTAGTCAGTGAATCGGTAAAAGTAAAGGTTTACTAAACCAGGGGGTTCGGATAGGTTCAATACAGTTCAATTGGATTTTTATATATAATATTTTTAAATATATTTATTAAAAAAATTGAAAATATAGGTTATAAAAAAAATTTTGAACTCAAATAAAAAATATTTTCAAATTTGACTTTTACAAAAAGAATAAAAATTAGTAAATAATTTTTTAAAAAATAAAATATGAATAAATTTAAAATTTTAAAAATTAATTACTATAAAATATATTATTATTTTTCATTTAATTAACATATTAGGACTTTGGGTTTAGAAATAAAGAAGTCAAAAAATTAAAAATCAGTGGGCTCAATTTTTAAGAGACCTAAATGTTAAAAAAAAATCACATTTTCTAAAAAAATTTAGAAATTGAATCGAATTGATTTTTAACCGATTCCGTTCACCAGTTTTTAGTTGATTTTTATCCGATTTTTACCAGTTTATGTTGATTTTTAAATATCTGATTTTTCTATACAATCCGGACCGGACTACAATTCGATTCTTAGTCAAACCGATCAAACCGACCGGTCCGATGCGATTTTCAGAACTATGGTCAAGAGTGAACCTATTTTTTATTTACAATTTAAGTCTTAACTATAATTTAGAGTGCTATTGCAACAAAATGTCAAAGTTCAGGATGAAATTGGTACAAATATCAAATTGGAGTAAAATTGCAATAAAAGATTAAAGTTCAATGTGAAATTAGTATAAAAATCAAATTAGAGTCAAATTGCAATAAAATCTAAAATTGAGGGTGAAACAAACCAAAATTGATATCCTCATAACCTTAAACAGGTTAATTTCATGAGTTAAATATTTTTGGATCCTTAAATTATGATCAAATTAATATTTAGGTCCATCAACATTTGAGTAATTATTTTGAAAGACCTAACTAATGCTGTCATTAGACTGTGAGGCACTTTCATCCAAATTTCTGTCTTTTTTTCATTTATATAGGCTAAAAAGAGAATATTACTCAAACGTAAAGGACCTAAGTGTTAATTTGATCATAATATAGGGGCCCAAAAATATTTAATCTCCTATTTAATTTGTTTTGCTCTCATTTGTTACTTGGTTTAAATATTTGCTATAATAATGTCACTGATATCGATACTAGGTTGAACCCCAGCGGAAATCTATTAGTTGTCTGAAGAATTTGGTGATAATCTAAGGAATTTTTTTGGTAAAGAGGACCACCAGAATAGTTTATTGTGATAGATACGAAGGACAGCCAACATTAAAGAACTGGCAGATGATTGCCTTGGGCAAACTAGCAGATGAAAAGTAAATATTAAGTAGGGAATTAAATATTTTTAAGTCCCTAAATTACGATCAAATTAACACTTAAGTCACTCACGTTTGAATAATTATTCACTTTTCAACCTATATAAACGGAAAAAGATAAGAATTTGGATGGAAGGACCTCATAGTGTAACGGCAATATTAATTAGGTCCTTCAAAATAATTATTCAAATATTGTGGGACCTAAGTATTAATTAGTCATAATTTAGAGACTCAAAAATATTTAACCCTAATTTTAACTCCACTTGCACTTTGGTCCCAAATTAAGTATTTTTTTCATTCAATTTAAATTTTAATTTGAATTTATAGTATAATTATCAAAAAGCATGAAATTGAGGCGTTCAGAAATTAAGTTAGAATTAGAGTCTAATTATATATAATAAAACTCAAAGATTAAGATATTTTAATGGTCTATTCATTAAAATAACTAGTTTAGCCAACTACGGGTTGTCAATCAGTTGACAATATAATTTGCGCATGTGGGAAGAATTTTGAAGTCCGATTTCTACTAAACTCATTCTTAGAGAAAGGCAAACAGCTTTAACTGTGATTAAGTTCTAAGCCGGATTAGGCGGTCCCTGGTAATAGGATCTGAATACCAGTGATTTACAAAAAAAAATTAATAAAAAAAATAATTAATTTAAAATCCAAATCAGATTAGACAGTTTCTAGTAATAGATCCGGATACCGGTTGTTTATAAAGAAAAATAATTAGTTTAGTCAAATCCTAGTCTATTCATGGCGTGGTCATTGGAGAGAATATTATAATAGATATTAATTTCACCATTCCTTAGCCATTAGTTGACTGACTAAAAGTCTACAATTTTCATTATAAAAAGAAGTTCAGAAAAACAAGATCAAATGAACATGACGATGAACAACTTATCATCAGGAGCCTCTCTCGACATTGAAAATAAGCAGCCATCGTCGCCTTCTTTTTCTTCTTCAACTCCATGGAGAAATCACCATATAACCACCGGCAGAATTTCAGCTGTACTTGTTTTAGTAGCTGGAATTTCATGCCTCGGTTTATACAAGTCGGCCAATCCTTTCGGATCTTTTCCTCTCTCTCTTCATTTTGCGTCTTCTTCACTTCCCATCACCAATCAATCCATCTCTCCGGTGAGTTTAATTTCCTCTATCCAATTATTCTTTTCTTTTGTTAATTTCACTTGCTAATTGCTTGCGCTTTTTTACATGTATACAACTTGTTATTGATATGTGAATTTAATTTTTTTTATCATTTTAAAATTTTATTTTTAACCAAAAATAGGATAAATAATTGAATTTAAACTCAAAATTTATGATTAAATATTAATTTAAATGAAATTCAACATATCGTGAAAAATCAAGAACCAAATTGAGTATTTATATATATATAGATTATAGATTAGTTCATAATTCTTTCCGTTGTATGTTTATTTGTGGTTGACATATGCAAATATATAATGCCAACATTTTGAAGAAACAAAGTCGTTCTTAAAGAATGACACATAAAATAAAGACAAAAAAATTTCTAAGAGCTATTTATTTTATTCACAAAAGACTAATATCATATTTTTTATATTATCAATTTTTTACTTTTAATTAGCATTTTATTACTTTAATAATTCGATTTTCAGAAAGAAATTTTAAATAATAAAAATGTTTAAGTCAATATAATGTCATTTTCTAGAAACTAAACACTCTTTTTATTAAAAAAAAAAAAAGAATGACGAAAGTGTAAATTAGTAAAACATCATTAACAATTAAAATAAATTATTAAAAGAATAATTGCATTCCACGCTATATCAGGGTTGGTGTTTACTAAGCATATGAGCCGGCAGCAGGCGTTTACTAGGTCACCATTATTAGGGATATACAGGTAATTGCAATACAACTGCCAAGGCGAGATTCAAGAACAACGAGAAGAAACATATATAAATATTCTTTTTTCCTTTCAAAAAAATAATTTTTTTTTCATAAATCTTAATATCTTAGAAAACAAATAGATAAATAAATAAAAGAAAAAATTATAATTTTATATGTTTTATCATAATATATTGCTGCATTTTGAGAAACACATGGGTATGTAATTTGAACGGTATGGAATGAAATGACCCTCGTTTCAATTCCTTTTCAATATATTTTTGAATTTGAAATTGCATTTTATTCCATTTTAAATATTTTTTAAAATTGAAAATTTTATTACATGTTATTATATTGAAATTCGGTATTTCTAAATTTTTTAACCATAATACAAATTTAACATATTATAGCATTTTTCAAAATGTAAATTTTAAATTTAATAAGAAATAATCACCATTAATTTTATATATATATATATATTAAAAAGATGTAATTAATTTTTTAAAAATAATAAATTAATATACACATATAACTAAAATTTAAAATATTTAATATGGATAGTAGGTATATTTCACCATTAACATTTAATAATTCAGTTTATATAATTAATAATAATAATATAAAATCAACAAAAGATAATATTGATATATATGTTGCTACAAAATCCATTAAAAAGTATTAAATCCATAAAAAATATATATTATGAGTCTAAGATATTAAAATATTTCAGACTGTATAATCTAATAAAAAATAAAATATTATAATTAAAACCATACTTTTCAACCTAAGAAAGTATATATGAATATTCAAGCACATAGTATATATCAATGACTAATTAGTGTTGGGATTAAAATATTCTATATAGAAGTTTTCCTAAAAACTATAAAAAATTAAAAATATTTTATTATGATCTTTAATTTAATATTTTATTTTAAATCATATAATTGGAAACTAAAGAATAATAAAAAAAAATTATCTGCTGATGCTATTTTTTTTACTAAATGATTAGAAATACTCTTATTTTAAAATAAATTATTTTTCATTTGTTTAGTATTCGGCTAGAATTATATACCAAGTTTAACAAAAGTAAAATTTTAAAATTATATTAGAATAAATCAAATATATCAACAACAACTGTGATTTCCCAATCCAATTTTAAAATTTAATGATCATAATTTACACTTATTATATTATTAATTAGTTGAAAAATATATTTTTCAGGGCAAGTTTGATAGTAATTTGGAGAGAGTTTTAAAATCTGCTTCCATGAAGGATAAAACGGTAATCCTAACAACATTAAACGAAGCATGGGCAGAACCTGAGTCAATGATTGATATCTTCTTGGAGAGTTTTAGAATTGGGAACCATACACATGGGCTTTTAAGTCATTTGGTAATAATATCATTAGACCAAAAGGCATACGCTCGTTGCTTAGCATTACATCCACACTGTTACATGCTCAACACACAAGGCCTTAATTTTTCTAGAGAAGCATATTTCATGACATCAAATTATCTGGAGATGATGTGGACCAGAATTGATTTCTTAGCTACTATTCTCCAAATGGGCTACAATTTCGTCTTCACGGTACTCTCTTTTCTCTCTCTATTTTAGATTAATCATCTCATAAATTCTAATTTTGAGTTTTATTCCTAATTAGGATTTTCAGATATAACCCCAACACTTTTCATTTATTTTTCTAAGTGTTGTTACTATACTTTTAAAGGAAATAGATAATGAAGAAAAATAGATGAAATTCATTTTGAACGTGTTTAGTATGAATTTTTTTATTCATTAATGAATTGAAATAATGCGATGATAGACTACATAATAGAAGGAGTCATCTTTTAAATCACTGAATTGATAAAAATTCTTACAGTCGAGAGGATTCGAATTCGCAACATCTCAATTCTCACACTAGTGAGAAAACCAAAATAAATAAATAAACCACAATATACAATTTACGTAATTCACTCTCATATTAATCTAATGTGAGATAATTATAGTGATCGGTTATATTTACATATATGTCATCATCTACTATAATTTTCAAATACTTATCATATTTGAATATTTCACGTCACTTAGAATAACCATTAATTAGTTGAAGTTATAATAAAATTATTGAGTCAATTAACTATACTACCTTTAATTATTTAAATTATAATAAATTATTGAAAAATTAAAACAATCACTATTTATCATATATAAAGGGTAAAAATGGAAAAGATAATTTATTATTTATGAAATTTATAAATATAATAAATATTTGGATTTTTCCCTCTCATTCTTCTCTAAATATTTACTATTCCAATCTTATTACATTGACAAGAGACCACCACCATTATTACTTTATGGTACCACATGTGTCGGCTAAATTCACCAACATAGATTTAGCCTCCGCAAATTCAACCTCAATAATTAAGGATTTTTAATCAATTACGAATAAGTTTATGTTAAGATTGTTACAACATATAGAAAATGATGATCTTAGCATTATTTCTTCTAAATAAATACGAAAATATTAAGAATTTCTCATTGAAGTTTCTTCCTAGCTAATGCTAAAGAGATTGTATTAGACAATTTCAAATAGAAGAGCACAAAAGTTTGAACGAATGCATAATTATCGGATAGGCTAGAGTTATAAATGTAAGAATTCCTAATTTTTTGTCAGGACACTGATGTAATGTGGCTTCGAGATCCATTTCTGCGCTTGTATAGAGATGCAGATTTTCAAATAGCTTGTGACAATTATTTAGGTAATCCCTTCGACCGAAATAATCAGCCAAATGGTGGATTTAATTATGTCAAATCGAATGCTCGAACGATTAAATTTTACAAGTTTTGGTACTCCTCTAGAAAATCTTATCCAGGATTGCATGATCAAGATGTGTTGAACAAGATCAAGTATGATCCTTTCATTGATAAAATTGGACTGCAAATGAGATTTTTGGACACAGCTTATTTTGGTGGATTTTGTGAGCCCAGCAAAGATTTCAACTTGGTATGCACAATGCATGCAAATTGTTGTTTTGGTTTGAAAAGTAAAGTTCATGATCTTAGAATTGTGCTTCAAGATTGGAGAAGATTTATGTTGTCCCCTCCGAATTTAAGTTCATCTCCACCATTCTCTTGGAGAGCTCCAAAGAAATGCAGGTATGTTCAATATTTTTCACTTTGACCTAAATAACAAATTCATGAAAACAATTTTTTTTTTTATTTTCGGATAAAACCTCAAATTGCACATTTTTAATTAAAATAATTAACAACATTAAAAAAATCTTTTTACTCTTAAATCACTTTTACAAGTGAGACCAATTAATAAAATAGTTTTATTTTTTTCAAATTTATTTTATCATTTTATTATTTCTAAAATTGTCCATTCATACATATTCAGTCTCGCATCTTTCCATCCTCCCAAATTGCCGGAGAGTAATTGAACATTGCAATAACCATCCTCTGCACGTTTACAGGAGAATTGACGGTAAGCAACCAGATGTTACTATAAATCTTTGTTCCTCAAAACAAAAACATCCATGGGCAAATTTTATTATTATTATTTTTTTTTTGTTACCATAGTTATTGCAAATAAAAAAATTAAAAAAATTCCTTTTTATTGAAAAAAAAAAATAATGATGTGATAGAAACATATGAAGTTGTACTGAATTCAGAACTTGAAATTTTAAATTGCTCTATGTATTTTGAAATTTAAGATTTTCAATATTATAAATTTAAATCAAATTATTCTTGCTTCATAACATGGGTGAGACTTGAATAAGGGCTTCAACTTAAAAGTTACTCCCTTTATCCTATAATTTTTGTTTTGATTTAACTCGTAAACAAATTGAAAAAATTTAATTAAATTATAATTTTTAATTAGTCTTTTTCTAATACACTATCAATATATTAATACCCATTAAATTAAACAATTTATAATCAAATTATAATCCAACATTTGATTAATAGAGTGTTCTTGAAAGATTAAAGGTTGATATTTTAATTTTTATTTACATCAAGATTTAATTAATAATAATTTAGTAGTTTGACTATTATATTTATTGATAAAGAGACATATTAAATAAGCATAAAATAATATTCTCTTGGTCTACAAATATAAATTGTGTAAGGGTTTTTTGAATGATTATGATAACAAGTTTATTAATTTGACTAAAGTATTTTTTATCTCATATTATCAATAATTAATGTGTTTAATATATATTTGTGATTAAAAATTTATTAATAATATCCTCAAAATAATTTATATTTGTGAACAAAAGCACTGTTCTTATATTTATGAATATGGGGAGTAACCTTCAAATATTGAGAGATGAATAAAAAATAAAAGCAGGTTTCAATACTGTCAATTCAAAGTTCAGGTTTCAACATAATGAATTTACGAGCCCATTAGGCCTGTCTTCAATGTAGTTTTTGGGCTTCCATTTGGGCTGGCGATAATGGCCGAGGCCTTCTATATCATTATACAATCAAAAGGTCCACAAGTAATATCTTTTCATTTTTATATTTTCTAATTGACAAAGTCTTTTAGTAAGACAATTGCAGTTTTAGTTCTTTAATTCTGGTTTAATTCCGGTTTCTTCTATTAGATATTGTTATATTTTTAAAACACATCACAATATTTCTTTACATAAAAATATTCTAATATTAAAATAAAATTACAATATATGCTAATTGAAAAAAAAATCAAACTAGACTATCATCAACTGCAGGAAAAATGTAATGCCACAATAATACGAACTCCACTCAGAATGGGACGCGTAAAGCCTAATTATATATGATCAACTGCAGGCGAGCAACATGTACACGTGGACAAATACATGGCCCCATTTTCCAGTCCCAGAGATCTCCCGAAGTTTTTTTAATAAAAAGAAATCTTCACAATAACTTGTGAAATTACTAACAACCCCTTTCCATATCTTTTTGTTTATAGAAAAATAAAAACGTGGTATAAGCATTTATATTTTTTAGTCAGACACGTTTCCATGTTTCTTATATTTTATCATGACAATTATGAGAAAGTGCTTTTTATTTGTTTATTATATTAAATTGTAAAATTATTCAAAGATCTAATAAATTAAATTAAAATTTTTATATATCATTTTAAGTTATTTTTAAATTCATTCTAAATTTTAAAATTAACAGAAAATTAGTTACATGAATCAAGGCGAAATAGGATCGAAAGTTAAAAAAAAATTAGAGAAGAGGGCATCATGAAGTGAATAGCTTATTTAGCATTTTAAGTAGAAAACTATTGTTAAAAGGCTTTTGCTTCGCATATTGTAAATAGCAGTTGCTATTTATTTATGGGTTATGAAAGTAGGTAAATTTTAAGTTTAATTGTGATCCACACACTGCAAATGTTAAAAATTTCACTTTAAATTACTTCCAATTATTAATAACTGCTATTTACTTTGTAGTTAGAAAATTATTTTTACTTATATTTTTTTATTTGGATCCCACTATTTATAATTTTAACTCAAAAAATTAACTCTATTTACTAATTAGGATGCAATTATCATTAAAGCTCATAATTAGGGTGCATGTAGAATAAATGTGATTTTATGGTGACATTGCAACAATTTGCAAAGTTGATGGTGAAATTGTATATTAGGTCATTTATTTTATTATTATTTATTAATAAATTGTCAATTTAACTTTTTACAGAAGGACCTTAAAACAGAATATTCACATTAGACTATAGAAAAAAAAGTGATACATAATAATATGGAAATATTATTTTTGGACCCCTGTTTTAACAAAATACAATACTTCATTCTTGTTATTTATAATAATTATTATGAAATCCCTAAAATATGTCTACATCTAAATTTTCAGTCCTTCTATTGAAAAAAGAACACATTTTTTATTAATTTTTAATAAAAAATAGAAATACTCTTATTTGTATGTAAAAAAATAAAATAATAGTAAAGAAAAAGAAAAAAAAGAAAAGAGAAGAAAGAAATGAAAATAAAAACTTTTGATCCTCTCCATCTCCAATCGCAAGGCGGCGAATTTTCTTTCTCCGATCAATTGAACTCAATTCTGGTAGACTTGACCATCCTCACCTCGCTACTGATTCCTCCGATCACCGCTTTCTCTATTTTCAATCCATGGTAGCGCAAACAAGATAGAAGAAGAGGTTGTAATATTTTTTGATTCAACTTCACTTGCGATTTTGGCCACTTGAGCTTGAGTCACGCCGACCGGAGCTTCTGCGTATTGTTGACATTCCTCCGCCACTCACTCCTTGTTGCATTGTGATTTCTAATCGGGTAGCTTTACTTTAGCTACTTTTTTCTGTTTTTTGGGCAACACTAGCCACCAAACTGCGAGATTAGCTCTCCTCTCGTCGTCAGCTCCTCAGCACCATTCATTGCTCCCTCCTTCAGTCAAGTTATTACCGGCATAAATGAGTTTTTTATTCTCATTTCTTCTTTTTTTCTTATTTTATTTTTCTTCACTATTATTTTATTTTTTTATAGCGATTAGGTCTTGGTGTTGTTGATGGCAATGATTTGTTTGCGTGTAGCAATGGAAGTTTCTAGTATTGTTGGCGATGGTTATTTGGGAGAGGAGGCGATGATCTATAGTCCTTTTATTTATACTTTGAATAATTTTTATTTGGTTTTTAGTATGAGTTTGGACTTATTCTTATTTCTATTTAATATTTTTGCCGCGGTTGAGTTTTTTTGGGTGCCATTTGTATGCGATATCTCATGGATATTTTTACCTTTTTTTGAAAATTAACAGGAAAAATTAACAGGGACTCTGAAGTAATTTTTATAAACAACAAGGATAAATTCATGTATTTTGTAAAAGGTCAGGGAGCTAAAAATAATTTTCCCTAATGACATATATTAACTAAAAGCTACTATTATTATAGCAGTGGCAAAGCGGTAGTTTTAATGAAATTTAAGGGGATATAAGTTTGGTTTCAACCCCCGCGAGTGGAACGCTGATCTGTAAGATGGCATTATAAAATTATAATTGTAGCAGACAGACGCCTACCAGATTAGACTAAGACCAAACAATTTCATAATATCAAATATAAGAGAAAGGCTCTCAATTCGCAATCATCTCTCAGCCATCCCTACTTCTGTATCTCAATCAAGGGTTTTGTGTTCTACTGTAGATCCAGTTATTGACAAATCTTTGCTTATTTTTGTTTGGTTTTTCCCTGAGCTCGAAAATGGAAGCAGCAGCGTCAGGATCTGTTCTTCGATCCGCGATTGGGATTTCCAGGCCTGCGAGTTCTGTTGGGAGACCAGTGTTCTTGGCCGCCAATCCTCCTGATTCTCTGCGATTTTCTATTTCATATCACTTCCCAGTCAAGGTACGTTGGATTGGGTTTAGGGTTTTGCTATAATTGTTCTTTTCCAGTCAAATTTATCTGTGTTAATCTCTCATTGCGTGATGGGTTTCGGTTCTGAATCTCTTTTCCTTTCTTGAAATATTAGATTCTATATTTGCGTTTTGGAAATGGTAGATGATAAATATTTGGATATTATATGCTCGAAAGGTGCTTGACATCTTTTCCCTTTTCTTTTTCTGTTTTTTTTTTTTAATGAACAGCAGCATTCGTATTCAGTCTCATATGGCAAGTCAGGGCGGAACAGGAGAGTGGGTCTTGGAAGTAGGAGATGTACAGTAGTGAAAGCATCATCCTCATCCTCACCATCTTCGGATTCTGGGGGGTCTTTGGCTCCAATAGCCCCACTTCAGATGGAGTCTCCAATAGGGCAGTTCTTGTCTCAAATTTTGATGAGTCACCCACATCTTGTACCAGCAGCAGTTGAGCAACAGCTTGAACAACTTCAAACTGACCGTGATGCAGATAAGGGGAAGGAAGAATCTTCTGTTACTGGCACTGACTTGGTATTATATAGGTTAGTTGCATAATTTTGGTAGCATAGCTGTGCTGTGTGGTTGATATATTTCATGTCAAGAATCTAACGGTGGCTTTTTTTTCCCCTACAAATTTTTTAGGAGAATTGCTGAGGTGAGGGCTAATGAAAGGAAAAAGGCTTTAGAAGAGATTTTATATGCCTTGGTTGTGCAGAAATTTATGGATGCCAATGTTTCTTTGACACCCACAGTAGCCCCTTCTTCTGCTGATGAATCTGACCGGGTGGATACATGGCCTGGCCAAGATGGGAAGCTTGAGCAACTTCACTCTCCTGAAGCATATGAGATGATTCAGAACCACCTTGCTCTCATTTTGGGAAACAGGATTGGAGATTCTACTACAATTGCACAAATAAGCAAACTAAGGGTTGGACAAGTCTATGCAGCATCTGTGATGTATGGGTACTTCCTCAAGCGTGTTGATCAGAGGTTTCAGCTTGAGAAGACAATGAAAATCCTTCCAAATGCAAGGGATGAGGCAGATGATAATGTGCAACAAGCTGCAATGCAGGATATGCAATCTAGTGGTGGAGAGGATGCCTTTCAAGCTATGTCATCCCATCCAGAAGGTTTGTCAACTGGTGGTATTAGTCCTGGGGGTTTTGGCCATGGCATAAAGGCCTCTCGACTTCGAAGTTATGTTATGTCCTTTGATGGAGAGACACTCCAAAGATATGCAACAATAAGATCCAAAGAGGCAGTTAGCATTATTGAGAAGCATACAGAGGCCTTGTTTGGAAGACCTGAAATCCTAATAACACCTCAAGGGACAGTTGATTCTTCCAAGGATGAACTGATGAAGATCAGCTTTGGTGGACTGAAGAGACTTGTTTTGGAGGCTGTGACTTTTGGTTCTTTCCTATGGGATGTTGAGAGCTATGTGGACTCAAGGTACCATTTTGTGATGAACTGAGTAATGCAAAATTGTTCCAGAGGTGCAACTAACCAAATTCAAATGGAGTAAATTAGAGTAAAATAAGGCTTTCACATCGTATGGCAATTGCTCTGATACGTCTGTATATAGTTTATATGATCTAGTTTCTAGTTTCTGCACTGTGACATGGGATGGGCTATTTGAAATTCGTTTCTCTATTATATCTATATCTATATCTAATGGTCGACTTTGATTATACTGTAATGCTCTACCTTAACCTTGTGGTTAACTGGGTTGCAACATTGAACTGAAAACTGCATTACAGATATGCCATAAATGAATGGCCCATCTAAGATGGGAAAGATGCAGGGAAGAAATCAGGGATTGAGAGCAAGAAAACGCTCATCCTTGTATCACAGTTGTAGAAAATCATTAGCTGCAGAAGATTTGGTCATATGTTCCTTTTGACATATATTCATCGAATGTTTGAAAATATATTGTGTTATCTTTTTTTCTTTTTCTTTTTCTTTTCCTTTTCTTTAACTATTGTTATAAGTATTTTTATTTTTTGAGAATGAAAGCGAAAATATAATGAGAGCTCAGAAGAGCAAAACAAACTTGATCCAAAGTTGTTGCCTATTGTTATCATTAATAGACAGACAGCTGAAGATGAGCAGCAGATTGATCAGTCTGCATACACATGAAACTAAGAAAAAGGCAGAATATGATATTTGAGCTCCTGAACATCCAAAATTGGAAGATCTTGATTTGTTTTTACGTGGCATTTTTATACTCAGTGTCACCCTCTATGCCTTTGCTATGCCAACTAAACAATTCATTTGATTATATTTTCGAGCCAATTGCCTATACTTTCTCATACGAGCAATGCCAATACCTGTGTTGGTTCACAATAAGATTAATAGAATAATTACAGTAAAAGAAATAATAAAATATAATATACAAAATTTAATTATTTTAGGCCGACAAACTTTAAATAATTCTTCCACTGTTAAAGTCAATAACTTACAAAGAGATTAATACAAATGTATGATTAAAATATTAAAATAGTGACATTCACAATGTTTTTCAAAACATCAAAAAACTCGTGAGACAGTTCACCAAACAAAGAAAAAGGAAAAGAACGAAAAAAAACGTTGGCGGTGCCCACTATTATAAATTGCTTTCCACTTTTTTTTATTTGATTTGATGTGGGTCCCACTTAAAGTGGGCACACTATAACAAATCTCCCCCCGCACACTTAAGCGAGGACGTTTGCCATATTTTCCCTTCATCCTTACAACTAACCGACAGTATTCAAATTTTTCCTTTGGAAGAATCTTCATCAGTATGTCTGATTCATTTCATCTGTATGGATCTTCTCAAGTTATAACTACTTTATCTCTAATACATCGTTGATCCAATGATATCTGATATCAATGTGTTTTGATCTTGAATGGAAGAAAGAACTCTTGCCAAGGTGAATTGTGCTCTAACTATCGTAGGATATTTGATACTACTCTTGATGAATCCCGAGTTCATTCAAAAATTTCTTCACCCATAGTAACTCCTTGCACGCTTCTGTCAATGCTATAAACTTTGCCTTAGTTGTTGAAAGGGCAATACACTTCTTTAATCTTGATTGTCATGACACAGCTTCCCCTGCAAATGTGATTAGATAACCTGATGTGGACTTTTTTGAGTCAATATCACCAGCCATATTTGCATCAGTGTAACCAACTAATACCGGCTTATCATCTCCAAAATATAAACATGTTTTGGTTGTACTTTTAAGGTACTTGAAAATCCACTTTCTTGCAGCCTAATGTTCTTTTCTAGGATTTGAAAGAAACTTACTCACTACTCTAACTAAGTAAGCAATATTTGGCCGTGTACAAACCATGGTATACATCAAACTTCCTACTGTTGAAGTATATGGAATCTTTTCCATTTCTTCTTTCTCTTCATTGGTAGAAGGGCACTATTTTGAGCTCAATTTAAAGTGATTAGCAGGAGGACAGCTAACTGTTTTAGCATTCTTCATATTAAACCTTTGAAGTATTTTTTTATGTACTTTTCTTGTGACAACCATAATTTCTTGACACTTCGATTCCTTGAAATTTTCATGCCAAGAATCTGCTTTGTTGGTCCCAAGTCTTTCATGGCAAAAGACTTACTTACTTGTTTCTTCAAGCTATTAATTTTAGTAGAATTTTGACCAAAAATCAACATATCATCCACATAAAGCAAAGGAATAATGTAGTCATCATCAGAAAATTTTTTCACAAAAACACAGTGATCTGAAGTAGTCTTTCTGTAGCCTTGCTCCCCCATAACAAACTCAAACTTCTTATACCACTGTTTCGGTGCCTGTTTCAATCCGTACAGGCTTTTCTTCAATTTGCACACAGTCTTCTTTTTCTTTCTCTATAAAACCCTCTGATTGCTCTATATGTATTTTTTCTTCCAAATTACCATGTAAGAAGGCAGTCTTTACATCCATTTGCTCGATTTCTTGATCAAACCTGGCGGCCAATCCGAGCATTATTCGAATAGATGCCATTTTCACAACGGGTGAAAAAATCTCATCAAAGTCAATACCCTTTCTTTGATTGAATCCTTTCATAACCAATCTAGCTTTGAACTGCGGTTTGGAGTTGTGTTCTTCTTGCCTGATTCTGAACACCCATTTGTTCTTTAAAGCTTTCTTGCTTTTAGGCAACTTCACCAGCTTAAATATTTTATTCTCATGCAAAGATTTCATCTCATCTTGCATGGCTTCAATCCAGTTCCTTTTGTGTTCATTTTCCATAGCTTCTTCAAAGCGTTCAGGTTCTCCCCCGTCAGTCATCAGTACATACTCATTTACTGGATATCTAGTAGATGGTTTTCTAACTCTATTAGATCTTAATAATGTTTGAGGACATTCCGGTGCTGGTGGCTGAACATAAACATCATCATCTGGTTCATTCTCATTAGGAACTTTTGAATTTTCTAACTCTGGCTCCTATTCTTGTGGAACATTTTCCGCATCTCCAATTTGCCTCTGTTCTACTATTGGAGGAACTATATGAACATCTGTTGAATCATCATCAAATCTATTAGAAGTCTGCTTTTGAGTCTTTTCAACATCTTCAATAGTTTGATCTTCAACAAATACATCTCAACTTCTTATCATCTTTTTCTGGACTGGGTCATAAAATCTATAACCAAGTTGGTCTTAGCCATACCCAATGAATACACATTGTTTGATCTTCACATCAAGCTTGGACCTCTCGTTCTTAGGGATATGAATGAAGGCTTTACAACCAAACACCTGCAAATGGTCATAGGAAACATCCTTTCCTGACCATACTCTTTCTGGAGTATCATATTGTAGAGGGACACAAGGTGAACGATTTGAAATATGAACTACTGTGAGTAGAGCTTCACCCCAAAATCTTTTAGACAATTTTGCATGTGAGAGTAAACATCTGACTCTCTCCATCAAAGTCCTATTCATCCTCTCAACCAAACCGTTCAGTTGTGGTCTCTTAGGAGGTATTGTTTGATGCTGAATACCATGCTCTTTGCAGAAAGCATTAAATGGCCCAGTGTATTCTTCACCATTGTCTATCCTGATGCACTTTAGCTTTTTTCTTGTTTGCCTTTAAACCAGATTTAGAAATTGTTTAAAAAATTCTAACACCTGATCTTTTGACTTCAATGTGTATACCCAGGTCTTCCTAGAATGTTCATCGATAAATGTCACGAAGTATCGATTTTCACCATATGACATCATCAATGGTCCACATAAATCTAAATGCACCAAATCTAATACGTTCTTCATTTTGGAAGGGAGGAAATCTTGAAAGTTACTCTACTTTATTTTCTTGCCATACAATCAGGACACTTATCTAAGTGGACTTTATCCAATCTAGATAGCATGTTCTTTCTAACCAGAGTTGTGATTCCTTTCTCACTCATGTAGCCTAGTCATTTATGCCACAATTCAACTGTATTGTCGTTCTCTGCTACATTCAAAGTGTCTTGGGAGAGCTTCGCATACATCACGTACAGTTTTGGGTCTTTTCTTCCTTAGAATACCACCAAGGAACTTTTAGTGAGTTTCCATTTACCATTTTTGAAGGTGCTACAGAAATCTTCGCCATCAAGTCTGTCAATCAAGATTAAATTCGAATGCGTATCTAGTACATGCACAACATCTTTTAAAATTAATCTCGAACTATTTTCCGTCTCCAAGCAAATATCTCCCTTACCAATGACTTTTAACAATTTGTCATATGTCATCTTGACCCACCTAGATTGCCTAGTGAGTAAGATGAAAAATTTTCTCTTTGGTATGTTGCATGAAGAGTGGCCCCACTATCAATCACCCAACTTGGCTCTTGGGTTGCAAGATTAATAATGTCTTTCATGATAATTTCGAACTCAGCAATGATAATAGTTTCATCATCACTACTTTCTTCTTTCTTTGCTTTGTCTTTGTTATTCTCCTGATCACTTTTGAACTTCTGGCAATACATTTTGATGTGCCCCTTTTTGCCACAGTCATGGCATAAAATATTAGCATATTTGTTTGATTTACCTCTGCTCTTGTCTCTTGTATTTGAACTTCTATATTTTCTCCTTCCTCTGGGTTGGTTACTTCTTTTAGCATCTGCCATGTGGTGTAGAGTTTGTTATTGATATCTTCAAAGTCTCCTATGACTCTAGCAAAGAGGCAAGCACCATAAGGTTGAAGATTTTATCATCAAACTTTATGCCCATACTTGACAGTTGATGGATAGTTGCTTGCATTTCACTTAAGTGATCTGCTACAGAAGTACCTTCTCGGTATTTAAAATTCATCAGTTTTGTCAAGTAGAATAATTGGTTATTGATAAATTTTGAGGTATATAACTCCTTAGGTTTGTTTCATAATGTCCGGGTGTGAGTTTCATCACAAATGTGATTATACACATTATCATCGACAAACTGTAGAATAAAATCGCAAACTTGCTTGTACTCAAAAGCCTATTCTTCATCAGTCTTATCTTTTAGTTTAGTTGCATCGAACACTAGCTGGTGCATTTTTGTTACTATAAGGAGGTCTCTTATTTTATTTCTCCATATATGGTAATTTCTGCCATTTAGGCTGATCATTTTGCTCGTCTTAGCCTCCATAATTTATTTATGAAATTTGATGAATAATAACCATATACATAAATAGTAATCGTATACATGAACAGTGAATAGTAACAGTATACGTGAATAGTAATAGTGGATGTGAACAGTATTAAGTTTAATAGTAACGGACCACGTAATAGTAACTCCAATAGTAACTATTCATCGTAAACTTTGAGTTACTATTTTACTATTCATCACTTTGTTATTTTTGCAACTATTTTCCGAGTGGACTGCGCCAAAAGATTCGTTGTAATTATCTCTTCATCGTGGTATATTTATTTTTGAAATATATCCACGGATTCGGTACCGATCTCTGAGTAATTGGACTTTAAATCAAATAGTAGTTTAAGAAAATTTTTTTTCTGATGTGGAAGGTTAGACTAGGTTGCAACCATAGTGCATGTTTAGAAAAATTCTTAACTACAATACTTGAACTTGCCAAAAACGGGCTCTGATACCACTTGTTGGGTCCCACAATAAGATTAAGAGAATAATTATGGCAACAGAAATAATAAAATATGACACACAAAATTTATGTGTTCACCCTTAACTGTTTTAGGGCTATGTTCACGGGACAAATTTTGAATAATTCTTCCACTATGAAAAATAGTAGGCTTACAAAGAGATTAATATAAATGTGATTAAAATAGTGACACTCACAGTGTTTTTTAAAACATCCATAAAATAATTTTCTTACTATTTTATCACTCTTCCGTTTTAAAAAAACCTTTCCTAAAAACAAAACTATTTTTGTTTTTCTTATCGTGCTTTTGCATTTTACTTCTTTTGCTTGTATTTTACACTCACACACACCTATTTATAGGGAAAGAAATGAAGAAATGTCAAAGAAGTTTAGTGAGACAGCTCACCAAACAAAAAAAAAAGAAAAGAACGGAAAAAAACATAGGCGGTGTCCACTATAATAAATTTTTTTATTTCATTTGATGTGGGTCCCACTTGAAGTGGGCACACCACAGCAACCTGATGGCGTGGGATGCATTGATGCTGGAAATAAAGCACATTTCTAGAATACCAAATTGTCCAAGGTGTCATCATAAATAGATTTTGCTCCAACCCTTCCCCATATCTTTGCAAATTGCATCCGCTTGAACTACCCTTTGCAAAAAACTGCTATGCTTTCTGGGCATTTTATGTTTCCATATCCCTTTTCAGTTAAGGAGATTGGAATGTTGTTGACCCTTGAGGTGTTGAATCTCCAATAATTGTTTTTGGTAAAGGAGTATTCTGGACTGAACCGTCTTAATTGCACCCAAAAAAAAAAAAAAATTTCAGCTCTCCCAAACGATATTTAAAAAGTGTATACTCTCCATATCAGTTTGCTGCATTTAGAATTGTTATTTCTTAAATAAGTCGAAGTTGTTTTAGCTGATCCAATCGAATCCTAATTGATAACGAAAGGGCAAATTCCTCCTTACCAACTAAACTACACCCGTTGGATAATCTCCAACTAACTAACTTGACGCTAAAGGCCACATGATAAGCAGTGTAATTTTAAATCTAATGTGAAGATAGTATTGTATATCCAAAGAAAGAAAGAAAATTCAATTGGCATGAAAGCTTAGTATTCAAATTAACATCATAATCAACCAAAGAGCAATACAGTTTTGACTTCAACATAAAAATGCTGAATCTTATTCAGCAGTACAACATCAGACCTACTTAATTGGAAAAACTTACAGCAGCAAATGCATCATATAAAGGGGGTGGTGAAATCAGGAAGTTTTGCTCACCAGGATCTTCCCAGGTATGTATATAAAGAAGAGGGTTAAAAATCCAATAATTACTGTTACGTAGTTGCATTACTGAACCTCGTTATACCCTACAACTCAGCCACTCAATTATGTCGTCGATAATATCTTGTCGTTCTGGTTCAAATAGGAGATCATGTAAGAATCCTTGTAACAATTTGATGGATTTATCAGTTGAGGAAGCTTCTTCATACAGTTTTTGCGAAGCTTCTGGGTCAGTTACAGTGTCGGAAGTACCATGGAGAACTAGAAAGGGAACTGATAGTCTACTGAGATTCTGCTGCAAGTACGTTGAAATTCGGAGAATCTCATACCCGGTCCTTATCCTAATGGATCCAGTGTATACTAGTGGGTCAGAATACTTAGCTACTAGTGCCTCTGGATCCCGAGAAACTGGCATCCCCTTCTTATTTGCAGCACCAAGTTGGAACCTTGGCAACAGAACTGAGAAGATTGGGGCTAGTACCTGCCATTAAGAAAATAAGGATATAATTACTATACAAATTAATAGATCACTGATTTCCTATAATCTTAGTTTGATTGGGAAGACAGATTGATTATGCATAAATCGTTTAGTAATTATAAAAGATAAGATTTCTTACTTTAAAAAAGAACAATATAGGAATTTTGCATTTTTTTTTTATCAATTCGGATTATAAATTTGATGGTGAAAATCTTAGGTGGGAATACCCATCTAATTCAAATGCCTTTCCCCTTGCTCCTGCTTAGCCTCCATCTTAAAGAATTAACAATAATACTGGACAGAAGCCTACAATTATGTCAAGTTCTTCTAACATTCATCAACATTTCCGATGTGCCAAAAGAAAAGAAAAGAAAAAACTCATTTAGCCATGGGAAAAAGTCATCCCATACACTCTATAATCTTGTGCAGTTGGAAGCAAGATATGTTAAAATTCACAAAGCAAAGAGTTATTCATACCACAAAAATAGGATGGGATGGCTGAACTCCAACTGCAGGGGAAGTCAGCACTACACCGGCTACACGGGCTTCCACTTTTGGATCCATCGCCGCCTGCAGTTGTTTATATAATAGAAGTGAAAATTACTACTAGATTCTAATTTCATATGAGAATAGATCCATGGATGTGCACATTTATGAGACAATCAAAAGCCATATGAAGTGTTGGACAGAGAAATGCATAATTACATGCCAACATTACCTTAAGAACAATGGCTGCCCCGGTGGAGTGTCCAAAGCAAAAACATGGAAGCCCAGGATTATCTCCTAAAACTTTATCAAGAAATGATTTCTATCCACAGTTGAAAAAAAATATGATTGCATTTTCATTGAACAAATATAAAACGAATATCATCAATTAGAACCATCTTGTAATGAAAGCCAAAAACATACCAAATCACTAACAGCATAATCAATAGAATGAACATATGCGTGTAGCCCATCACTCCCACCATGTCCTAGTACAAGAGAAGGAACAACATAAGTAAGTACATAAGATAAACAGAAATTTGAACCGTACAATTGGAAGATTCTAAATCAGTAGTACATGCAGATACCGCCTCTAGTAGCTGCACAGTTCTATATCCCAATGTAAAATAATTTCCATAGAAAAGATCAGTGATGTTCAACCAGAGAGAGAGAGGGAGAGAGGAACATATAAGTAAAGGAAAAAAAAAATCTCATTTAATTTGGGACTCAGGGAAAAATAAATAGAATGCCTCATGTAAACATAAAGGAACTGAACGAATATAAATTAAAACAGCGTCCTGTTAGATAGTCTCAAGTTCAGCAGAAAAGCAGAAAAGGTTCACACCTTAATCTTGCAAGAATGTAACTTCACTGATACAAGAAAAACTAGGTGTCTCTAAACTGAAGGTGTATGTCAAGGTGCACCTGAAGAAGGTTCATTCTTTAGGCCAACTTTTGCATTTTAGAATTAGTTCAAAGAGAAAGAGAGGGACCAGGGAAGGGGAAGTGAAACTTAAATTACCAAATGGTGGATCAATCAATTAGCTCAAACAAAAAACAGCAAATTTCACAAAATTTGTGGTTCTGATTCTAGTGTTGATACAATGGGCAATAAGTGATGGACTCCTCTTACTTTCAAATCATGCATCCTCCCTTTGCAATTTTAGATAAGGAAGGCTAGACACAGCACATGCAAATAATAAGCTTACATATGAATAGAAGCTTCTCAAGTTACTTTTTCGCCCCAATTGACATTCCAATTCCTGCAACATCCAAATAATAGTTGCATCGTTGAAGAATGGTGATCTCTAGATCACTAAACACTAAGAGAAAAAAATGCATGATTACATTTAACTTTTACAAAATATTATTTGTTATTGCCATCATCATCTTCTCTTTTTCCGATGCTTCATAGAGCTTAGATTCTATCCTAGCAACTGAAAAGGTTCAAGCTGAAAACAAGGCAACAGAACCATTCAAGTGCATGCAGTTTTGCTCAATGTTGTATGCATTGATTCCCATTTTTTTTTCTTGCATGAAAATTCAGAAGCCTAGAAGAACAATCATAATAATACAAGTGAAAATATGGAGCAGGTATGACGCTTATGCTAGCATATTTTTGTTGTCTATCAGGAAAGCATTGTTCTAAACAATATTAAGAATTAATAAGCTGGAGGAGCTTCTTGCTGTGTTATCATGTATCTAGTTTGAGAAATAAAATTAAAATGTTCATCAAAATCAAAGTTTGACTGTCTGTTATAATTGCCTGTTTTGGGTTTTTTATTTTCTAGAAATAGAGAACAGTTTATGGTTTTTCGTTACTTGTTTCTTCAAAGCTATTCTTTTTTCCCCCTACAATTTTCTTTTTTCCTTTTCTTTTCATTCTTGATGTTAAAAATTGCTCCTATTTATCAAATCTCTCCCTTTTATTAATCGGTCATTGAAGATTTTAATTAATAATAAGGAGATACAAATCCCAAGTTTTACACCAAAACAACTTAAAAAAAAAAAGTAAAGCAATTCACATCCCAATATTTAAATTTCAGGGTGGGTATGTCGAATTGTGTTCCAAAAATTGTTGAATCTTCTGCTGATTTTTCTATTGGGACCACAACCGGCCCTAATCCTGAACCAGGACAGAAACCAAAAACTAAAGGATTAATTAAGGTCCCGGTTCCATTCCCCAAACTTAAACCGTCGGTTCAATGAACCAGTCATTCCCAACATCAAGATGCAATTGTCAAACGGTTTAGATCTAAATTAAGAAAGAACAATTGCAAATTGTGTGCATATATCAGCCTCTACCCATGGAAACAAATTTTGGAAATTTAGGATTAAATTATTCAAATTTTCTCTTCCTCCACCCCACTCCTTTTTTCTTGTTTGTTATTTTCTCTTTTTCTCTCTAAACTAGACTCTTGTACAATAATGAAATAGAATTGTAGCCACTGAGGAGTTTATTTATGTAGTCAAGAATATGACTATTGCATGAGGACAAATACAGAAGGGATGACTTGTTCCTAACATTCAAAATTCTCTGATTATTTTGACTGGAAATATGCCCAGCAATGAGGACATGTGTAATCCCAGCTAACCATATCACAGATATGCTTCTAGCATTTGGGCATAACAGCAGCCTAGTTTGATTATTTCTGGTATAATTGTCTATGCAACAGGTAAAGGACATTTATAGGTCTGTCAAGAAAGTAATATAAATGCAATATAGTCTAGATTTCACGGTCAATCCATGTTATGGAACTAGTACTTGTTAAATAAACGCAAAGGCTGAAATAATAATTGTCAAGGTCCAGGTAGTATTTTTGATGAAACACATATACATTAGTTTGCTTACTATGAAAAAGAACCTCATAACAATCATTTTAAAAATAGTTTTAACCTTACCAATCCAATCCATTCCATAAACCTTAAACCCATGAGCATTCAGCTGCTTTGCAAAATCATTGTATCTGCCACTGTTGTAAAAAATGGAACTGTGAGTACACAATCAGACTACAAATAAATTGAACTTGACTATTCCGCAGTCATTTGGCAAAAATCACAAACCTATGTTCATTCAGGCCATGCAGAATAATAACCAGTCCCCTGCAAAAATGGGTAATAATGATGGCATCATAGCAACACTAATCAAATCTTAGAGTCAGAACTTGTAGAGAGAAAGATGAATATTTATGCACACAAAACCTCTATAATTAGAGGGATACATTAAACAAATTCGAATTATGCTTGGTTGAAAATGATTGAACATCATATAGAAGGACTCCCACCAATTGATTATTATTGTGAAATTAAGAAGAAGGAAACAATTATGAGAAAGTCTTTTTCTCAAGACAGTCATTTCATGTCACTTTTGTTTTTTAATATTCATACTCTCTTTAAAAGAAGGTCCATGGTTAAACTATTGATCCATGCCTTTTAACAGAAGCCAAATTAATGCAATTCCTTCAAAGCATTAAAATATACTTTCGAAAATGATTCTATGGCAAATATTCTGTACACATTTTGAAAACCAGAAGGATTCTTATGGTTCATCCCTAGAACAACATGGAACCCTACAAATACACACTATTTTGCATTTGTAAAATTTTCTGTAACCCTACTGTACACTATTTTGCACTTGAAAACCAAATGAGGGAACTTGAGACAACCCTTCCTCGTTTTACATCAGACAATTAGAACAAATACACACTATTTTGCACTTGTAAAATTTTCTGTCAATGTTTAAGGATGAATGAAATGAACAGAAAAGAAAAAGCTGGATTATTCAGTTAATGCCATAATTAAGGCGGTTCCTCTTGGTATTTAATATATATTTTATTTTCTAAAACATCAAATGTACAGTAGAAATAATACATGAAGTCTGGTGCCGGTTATTGTATTGATAAAAATAATAGAACTCTTCAACACTATTCCCCCACAAAGCCCAAAATCGTCGTGAGCTAAAATCAATTTCCCAATTGAAGTAAGCCAGCATGATTCAGACCTCTGTACATAGGATAAACTTGTCGCCTGCTAACGAACCAGATGAACCAACCAGCTACAATCATGGCGATGGAATTTTACTTGAAGTACTGTCCATTGATAATAATTTAGAATTGCGTGCCAAATAATAGGTGTGGCAGATAAGAACAAAATGACAGTTCCGTGGAAACAAAAAATAGCAGAGTATGGCCAAGCAAGGCGTGTGAGTATTTTAGAAACCTCCGCGGTATAAGATAAGGGAGGGGACCAAGTGAAGTGAAGGAGATGTCAAACAAATGTCACCAACGGACAGGTTTCACGTGAGTGTCTCGAACTTTCTTGTACGATCCAACCCCAACGAATTACTTAAGTAGACCAATCAACATATGAAGTTGACACCAAACTATCTAGAATTTTTAAACACGACTCTAGGAATTGTAATATTCAAATTTAATAACAAACAATAAAACTATCTGAACATTCCCTTGCACAAAATGTCATGTCATGTCAAAACTAAGAAGAGATGCAGAAACCTAATTTCGTTCTTTCTGGCATAAATAATTGGAGATCGTTCATTATTCCGTTTAACCTAATTTCATTTTAAATAATAAAATTATAATTTTATTATTTTTAATAATATGGTTACTTTATCAAATTGGAATAGGACGGAAGTACCAAATGATCGGATAAAATCAACCACAAAACAAGAACCGTAAAAAAAGAAAAAGAAAAAGAAAATCCAATTACCTGATTTTGACAGAAGCAGGTGTCCACGACTGGGTAAAAATGGTATCCCCTCTGGAAGTAACAAACAGTGAAAACTCTCTAACCGAATTGACGTCATCGTCTTGTAACACCCTCCGGATAGCAAGGGCCCTCCTGCCTGCCACCACCTGATCCACCGCCACAGCGCCACTGCCACTGCCTGATGATGAACTACTCTTCCACGGAACAATTCTCGCTGGGAGCCGCACCATGGTGGAGCCCTTCCGTGGGGTCCCACACTCCTGTAAATCTTTGGGCTTCTCTAACGATGAACTCATCGGCACCGTCCGTCTTCTGCCGCGGAATGGCAGAAGCAATAACAAGACGACGGCGTTTATCAACATTAGGAGACTCTTTAATGCTCGAACCGAAAACAACGCATTAATACGGCCGCTGGCACCGGAAGTTAGAATCAAAGATGATGATGATGATGATGATGAAGAAGAAGAAAACTGCTCTGTTGCCATGGCTGATCGTGATGAAACTTTTTTAACAAAGACTAAGGGCGTTTTCGATTGCGCAATTGAAATTTCTAGCTTTGGTATGGAAATTTCGTTAACGTGATACAAGTGCGATGGATTTCTGTTGGTCGGATTGATTAAAAATTGAGTTTCTGCTGTTGAAATTACGATCGTTCTTGCTCTGTAACAGATCATAAAGAGCTGTAGAACAGATCATAAACAGAGAAACTGAAAGTAATCGACCCACAAAAAATAATCTTTTTTTAATAGAATGTATTATCGTTTTCGTCTCCCTTTCGTTTCCTTGCTCAAAACAGAAGATATGGTTTTGTTAGTTTTTGCTATAATTAGTTGGACCAGTTTATTTATATTTATATAAATGACTTGAAAGGAGCGCTGCCAAAATAAGCTAAGCTTTAATCGGACTTATACCAAATAAAAATAATATTATTTTCCAAAAAAATATAATCGCATCCGCAACCTCTAAATTTGCATCTTAGCAAAACACTATTAAAATCCATAGAGTATAAATATTTAATTATATTATTATTTGATTATAATCAGAATAGGATTAAAAAATTTTATTTATATTCCTTCGTGAATAAAGTATTCGACAAGTATTTCAATTATAGCTCTAATCAAAGTGTTTCTATCTTTATACAAAAAGATCAAACTTCCTACTCAGATATGGAACATCGACTCAATATTTATTTGTAGACAATACAATATCTCATTTAATTATAAATATTTATTATTTTATTATTGATTTAAATATGAAAGTGATTCCAGATTCAAGACTCTTCATTTTTCTTCATATTTTGTAGATTTCTATTTGAATGTTGTAGATGGATTATTCTAAATCAATTAAAAAGAATAATTTACATGTATTAAAACAGTCAATTTTACTTTTTTTTTAAATTGTAAAATTCGTAATGTAAAATATAAATTTGAAGGATTAATAATTAACAATTAAATAAAAATTATATTTTAACTTAAAATAGTTAATATCAATTTTGTAACATTTTTTTTATTTTTAAAATTTTTAAATCAAATAATCTTTTATAATTTATATCAAACAATCATTTTTTTTTAACATAAAAGATGAACCTCATATTATTAATAAGAATCATTCCATCTTTGAATACAAAAACATAAGGAAAAAACAAAAATTCATCTCATCATCAATATCCAAATATAAAACCAAAAATTCAAATATCAATAATCATTATAATATCATTAATACCAAAATATCCAAATATGCAAATCATCAAACTCATCAATCAACATGCAAATATCCAAATTTATGGATGTTGCAACCAATCTTCATCATTAATATCGTCATAATCATCTCCCTTTACAAATTCCGTTGCATTGCTATCATCGTCCTCAATATCTAAAGAACATAAAATAAAAATGTAATTGAATAGAATTTCAACTAATTTTTAATGCTGTAAACAAATTTCACAGTGAATAAATTAATTCCTTTAAAAAAAATCCAATAATATAAACTCAACAAACTGCTTAAAAGTAAAAACATACCTTGAAATGCATCTCCAACATCCTTTGGATACTCTTCTTGGAGTGAATTTTCAAGCTCCTCCTCTTCTTCTTTTTACACGACCCAAAATTCAAATGATCTCTTATTTTCCCCAAACAAGTAATCATAAGAGTATTATTTTTACACAATAAATAAAATAAAATAAAGATATGAGATAAATGCATTCAAAAATATTTTAATTACGCTCACATCCAGAAGAAGCAGCAATATGACCAAGGATTCTTATACGCAACTTTTGTAAATCTTGACTATCATAACCAAATAATCTACATCATTCACCTTTTATTGAATTTGAAAACACAAATAACATAAATTTTCTACTAGCAGCCAAAACTCATAAAAAATAAATATTTAAAACATGCATATATTAAAAAATCAGCAAAATAAAAATAAATAATTTTACTCTAATCTAATTAATCTTATTAGGTTGAGTAGGCATGATCACTGGTTGATTCAAACCGAAGCTGAATTAGAATCGAACTATATTGCGGATGAATTAGAATTGACTAGAATCGTCAATCAACCGAAGGTTCAAGGGTTGGTTATGTTGGATTTCAATATTAAATATACACAGTGGAATAATATAATTAAAATAATTAATTATACCAACAGGGATCCGTTTAAACGAATAAGGCAATAAAATTTATTTAGAAGAATACCTCGTTTGCAAATTCTTCGAAACTTTGATCTACGCGGCTAGGTTATCGCAAACCATAAGCTATTCAAACGTCCGACCTCTAGTAGTATCCACACGAATAGACAATCGAAAAACTTTAAAATTACTTTTAGAGAGTTGAGAGATTAGAGCGTATGATGATGCTAGCTATCATAGGCTCTCTGTTTTGTTTTGTAGCTATGAATGACAACTCTTGTATTCTCGCGTTCAGTTTAACCAGTGTATATTGTTTCTTAAACTTTATATAGAAAAACCCTAAGTCACAAATAAATTAATTATTAATATTTATTTAAACATTTTAAATAAATAAATTATAACTAAATATATATGTGCTTATTTATTTATTTAAACAATTTAAATAAATAAATAAATTATAATACATATATTAATAGGATTTTCAATTTAATCAATTATATTTATTTATTTAACTATTTAAATAAACAAATCATAATTAAATTATTAGGTTTATTTAATCTAAAATTTATCTTAATAAATTTTAAACATAAATCAATTAAGTCAATACTTAATAATCTAGGTAAAATTGTAATTAAATATAAATAACAATTTCATCCTTTAACTCCACAAACTTATTTGTAATCAAGTCATACTTTATTCGATTTCTCATTTTCACTTTCTCATATCCATTCTTATGTGTGTGATCTTCTAGGTTTCAAATATGTTGGCAATAAATATTAACTAATTAATATTTGAATGTCAAGTACATTGTCTAGCAACATGTTAAGACTATCCAAATATCTGAAAAGTCAAAGTGGTTTGACTTAAAATTTCAGTGAACGATTTATCAATGTAATTAATATCCTTTCATCATTAATGTTCTAACTTAGTAATTAGACATGAAGTGTGTCTGCTTTACTAAATCATGTTAGTTCTCTTAACTTTAGCCATTAATCAGTTGAATGAAATTTCAAATCTCATTTGCTAATTTCATTCCACCTTGTGCAAGGATTTCTTAATCAATACTAGTAGAGAACAATCAGAACATTTTTTCTAATTTACCTAGGGTGATGAATCATCTCTTAATTACACAAGTATCTCCATATAGTTTCTACTATGTCCAATTAATTATTGTTATTATTCATATAATGAATAATGTGAACAAAAAATCAAAACATAGTCATCCCTATATAAGATAGCTTAGTAATCTCAAGTCGAAGGATCACTTATACAATCAACACTTGAGTATTCCACAGACACAGGTAACTCTCCACATGGAATTCTCATGCAGGTCAATTCAGTGGACTTGTTTGAACAACAATGAAATGACCCATTAATTTATTTTTAAAAGAATTTTTATTTAAAATTTAATTATAAATTTTCACCAATGAGAATTGGTGAAAAATAATATTTTATGCTGCGAACCGAACCTGAAAATCGAATTTAAATAATTTAACTCAGTCGAAAAATCCTTAAATCAATTGGAATTAGGCGAAATCATTGGGTTAGACCAAATCGGTTCAAATTGAACCGAAACCATTTAATTAAAATAAATAATAATAATAATAATAAATAAAACAAAATAAATAAATAAATAAATATAAAAAAAAAAACCAAAAAATTTCTTCCTCTCCCTCTC
>CANUEX010175044.1:0-37728 GCA_948099535.1 Jatropha multifida | reverse complement strand
TGTCACGACCCGTTTCCATGGGCCGGACCGGCACTAGGGCCTGGGAAAGCTTAAGGCCACCAAGGTCCGTAGTAAGCCTAATCTCTGATTTTAACACCATAATTATGTGAAAATATTTTACAAGTTGGCCCATTATATTTTTAATGATTCAAATTATTACAAGGCCTTATTTCATTCAACTCAACTGTTCCCATAAAATTTTACATACACTTAACATTATTATTACAATCATAAAATCTTATCATAACTGCGAATTTTCTACTACTGTACAATTATAAAGAATCCTAAATGATTCTATCTTACACATTTAAACATTCCTTTAAATAACCTTGAAAGGAAAGAAAATTAAAGCTCTAAATTTTTACAAATGATTCTCAATTTCCTGAAACAAAATAAATGATAAGGGGGAAAGGGGTGAGTATAAAACTCAGTGAATAATAACATATAATGCTAAACCCACACATTCACACAAATGATACTTAAGGCATTCTAAATGGACATTCTCCATTCACACAACGACAATCATATCACTCACAAACAACTGCAACCATATGCACATTATTTGATTCAATTATTTTTTATTTTATATTAAATATGTTTTCTATTTTATGAAATTTAATTATATTTAAATTGAATTATTCGGTTAACGGAATGTTGACCCTAATTAATTCCGAGGGGATCGATCACCAAAGAAGAAAATCTGTCCAAGTAATGAACGGATTCAAGCGGTCAATAAAACGCAAAAGAAAACAAAAGAGCAGTCGAAATGAAAAGGCTGAAAGCTGACAGGTATATAAAAATTTAAGAAATACACAGAAAAGGTTGAGCTTGCAGTTCCCTGAACATTGAACGTTGCGAGTTTCAGGAAAAGAAAAAAGTGAGATCAATGCAATATGGAGCATAGCAATTGATGTAGCAACCTCTAGCTTTACCGACCGTAGCAGTAGTTATTATTATTGCTTTGACTTTTATATAAAATAATGAAAAAAGGACAAAATTACTGTAGAAAACAATAATGTTCTGAATCAATACAGAAATAGAATTTATACCTTCAGATCTCAATTTTTTAATAAGGACAATTAGATTACATTATAAGCAGTAACTTATCACCAGCCAAATATGTTAATAAAGAAAAATATTACTGCATATGGCCAAGTCTTTAAAACTCTATTCACACAAAAACTTCATCATGGATTATCGTTTAGAATGCAACAGTACACAAGCAGCAACAGGATTTCACCAAGTATGGATATAACCAAGAAATCCCAAGGCAAAACTAGAAGTCCACATGAAAAAAAAATTGTATAATAGGTCCCTAAAACCCATGAGCTGGGAAAAAATTCTTGGTAGAACCAAAAACTGTCGATATGATCCCACAAAATTATATTGGATCTCATGATCTTAGGAGTCCATGATTATAGAGGAGATTTTGTAATCATAGAGAATTATTTGTTACCATGTATATATGGTTACCCCAAAATAACCAATTGACTAATGCTTGTATATGTATTATTATTGGTGAAAGAATAAATCACCCAAAAACATTTTTGCCAATAGATTATTTCTTTCTTGAATTATTAGTTTGTCAATTCAACATGGCATTAGAGCCGATCTGATCCAAATATAAACTTCATCTTGCAAATTTATTTATTTTTTCTAATGGGAGACGAAACTCTTGCATCCACGAACATGAATTCCATAATAAAAAATCAAAACGTATCGTATAACCAGTCACCACAAATTATTGTAAAACGAGACAAACTAATATGGTATAAAACATAGTTTCAGAATGTTGCACAATTCAACATGGCATCAAAGCTTATCAAAATTGTCCTTGATGAAACAAATTTTTTCTATTATGGTCACAATTGATGAAGATGTGAATAGGAGCATGAAACAAATTTGGATATCTAGCATAGCCAATGGAAATTATGTTGTTTGCCAATAAGAGTACATAGATCAAGGTTCATTTGAGAATGATGAAGTACTGGAGAAACATAATGAAGCTGCTTTAGAAGAATCTGTTATAACACCATAAATCGATAAATCTTTCAATAATGTTCGAGATGATGCAGAATCTCAAGTATTGATTCTTCTAATATCAAGAACCTCATCGATAGCCATCAAGAGGGAATAGAGATATTCCAAAGAAACAATATGAACCTAATCTCAAAACTAATGTTAAATACCCCATTAATGATTATACCTCTACCCATAGACTATTGGATTCATATGTTTTTAATGTTGATCAATTTTTCAAAGTTTCTATTCCTAATAGTGTCAGGAAGCATTAACAAATCCAAAATGACGAAGGCAATGAATGAAGAGATGAAAACTTTTTAAAAAAATTCAACTTGGGTAATGGTTCCACTACCCGAAGGAAAGAAGACTGTCAAATGTAAGTGGATTTATACTATTAAGCTCAAAGCCAATGGAAGCATTGATAGATACAAAGGGAGATAGATAACAAAATCTTACACACAAAAGTATGGAGTGGATTACCAGGAGACCGTCGCACCAGTAGCAAAGTTAAATACTGTCCACATTCTCATTGCAATTACAATAAATCAAGATTGGATGTTTTGACAGTTCGATGTAAAAAAATACCTTCCTAAATGGTGACCTAGAGGAAGAAGCATACATGAAGCCTCCACCAAGTATGAAACATAGTTCTATAGAAGAAGAAAAGGTATGCAAGTTAAAAAAAAAAAAAAATCTTTGTACAGGTTGAAGTAGTCACCTACAGCTTGATTTGAAAGATTCTCATCGACAATCAAGTTAGCTGGCTACAAACAAAGCATTTTGTTTATCAGACTTTATTCATTAAACACAAAGAAGGAAGGGCAACAATATTGATTGTGCATGTTAACGACATGGTCTTAACTGGTAATGATACTGAGGAAATGGAAAAGCTAGAGAAATATTTGGCTACTGAGTTTGGAATGAAAGATCTAGGACAACTGCGATATTTCTTAGGAATTTAAGTATCATGATCAAAACAAGGAATTTTCCTTTCACAATGAAAGTATGCATTGAATTTTTTGACCGAAACTGGCATGTAAATAGTGAGCCAATTGAAACACCAATGGAGTTGAATCATCAGCTTGGAATTTCATCTGGTCGAAGTTTGGAAGATGTTGATCGTTATCAACAACTAGTAGGGGAATTGATCTACTTGACTCATACCAGACCGAACGTCGCTTATGTAGTAAGTGTTGTAAGCCAATTTATGCATGCTCCAAATGAATAACACATGAGTGCAGTCTATAAAATATTGAGATACTTGAAAGGAGCTCTAAGAAAAGGATTATTATTCTCAAAGAATGAACCATTTACTATTGAAGGGGCACACTAATGCTGATTGGCGAGGAGATGCATCAACTAGAAAATCTATCTCAGGTTATCTTACATTTATAGGAGGTAATCTTGTTACTTGGAGAAGCAAGAAACAAAACATTGTTGCTCGATCTAATGTGGAAGCTGAATATCGAGGCATGGCACATGCATGATTTATGTGAATTGTTATGGATTAAAGGAATTCTAGAGGACATTGGGATCAATTATTTGAAGCCAATAAACTTATTCTGTGACAACAAAGCTGGGATTCAAATTGCACAAGATTCGATGCAACATGATTGGAATAGATAATAGGTACTAACTCGATGAAATTGTACAATAGGTCCTTATAACTCATGAATTAGGAAAAAATTCTTGGTAGAACTAAAAACTGTCAACATGACTCCACAGAATTACATGCGATCGCATGATCATATAAAAATCTTTGATTATAGAGGATATTTTGTAATTATATAGAATTATTTATTACCATGTATATATGCTTACCCAAAATACCTAGTTGACTAATATATATATACTGCTATTGGTGAAAGAATAAATCATCGAAAAGTATTTTTTTTCAATAGATTATTTCTTTTTTGAATTATTAGCTTGTCAATTCAACAAAAACCATATTTCAAAATAAAAAAATCACATTACAAACTATAAAAGGTCATAATTTTCATAAGGATTGCACAGTCAATAATCATTTCTATTCACCATGAATTGAAAAACTAAATTAAAAACAAAAAACAACATACCATGGCACCAACTGAAATTTATAAATGGTCTTTATCAGTCAAGAAGAGGGCCGAAAAGAGTTTTCAATTTATTTCATTTTTAAGTGACTTGTTCTTGGGTTGTTGTTTACCTCTCTCCTTTTGGAATTGAGAAGGCTAGCCAAATTAGAGAAGGAACAAGGACAAAACAGAGAACGAAGACGAACTAGTTAATGTATAGCTCTATATATGGAAAAATAACAAGTTAAAGAAACCTATTGCAATAGATTTATTTTAGAAAGCAAGGGAGAACCTCAATTGCTAATATTTAAAATATCGATATGAATGAATGAATATATGCACATTTGGACCTTTCTCTGCTATAATTAAAATCTATATGCACCTTATAATCTTCCGGAATGGAATCAAAGTGATTTTAAACTATTTTACGAGAAAATTATAAAATCTGTGAAGGTAATATATATATATATTTCGTACTAGTTTAAGTTAAAGCAATTTTTTTGTACTCTTTAATTCCCTTCTAAACAAAATTTTTAATCTTTATGTAATTTATTTATGAATTTACAAAAGAAACTTTTAATTCCCATACGAAACAAAAAAAAACATTAGGTTTTAAAATCAATAAGTTAAAAATAGAGAGATTAGTCCATGGGTTGTCACTCAGTTGGCAGGCTGGATATATGGAAAGGGCTCTCGGGTTTAATTCTCACTAAACGCGTCTGCAGGAAAGATGAAGAGCATTAACTATAATTAAACCATGAGCCAGATTAAGCGGCCTCTGAGTAATGGACTCCGGATACCAATGGTATAAAAAAGAATGGAGAGATTATAAATATATATTATGGTATACTAAGAAAGCTAGGTTAGAATTTGTATCTATTATTTACTTTTATAGTAGAATATTTATAATAAATGGAAATTTCTTTGTGCCAAAAATGAACCAAAGAAATATTGCTAATGTAGGACAGAAGAAGAATGCAAAAATTGCGAAAAGGAAAATTGATAGATCTTGAGCATAACGGTCGAATACATGTAAATGAAAGTCAAACACAAGAAATTAAGATGCTTCAAACACAATTACAAACCGATATAATATCAAACGGTGTCGAAACAAGTCTTCTCCTAATAACTATTCATCAAATTCTAGTTATATACCTTGCTAATTAGGGACTATGGTCTAATTATTGAGAAAAGGAAAAAAAAATGAGAAATCTTAAATTCGAGTTCTTATAAATTTTTATAAAATTATGAATACAAAATTATTATATATTAATTAAAAATTAAAATTAACTAAAAAAACATTCTTCTACAAGAATTTGTCTTAAACTTAAGAATATGTATGTGTTATATAGGTTAGTAGATCTTTAACATTCTTCTACAAGATTTTTTTTTTTATTTTATCTAATTAAACAATCTCACAATAAAACACATATGTATAATAAAAAGAAACTTCATTTAGAAAAAAAAAAAAAAAAAGGAAAAGAAAGAAAAGGGGAATTAATATACTTGAGATCTTATTCCTTGATGCAGAAGGCAATCAGGCACTATGTGCCGTAGCATAGTACTATTGCTACATACATATTAATTAGCTTTAATTAGTAATTACTCATGAAGTAATAATAGTAATATTAAATCACACTAATTAAAGCAAAGTACATAATTCAATATTAATTCAAAACATGCATATAGAAATCAACTCAGAGATTTGAAATCTTTGGATTTGGAGAAGCAAAAGCTAAGAACTCAGAATCACATTCTAATAAGGCCATTCTTTTATCATCTAAAGTAATCCAAGCTTCAATTCCTTTGCCATCTCTCGTTTCGACAAACACAGTAAGGTTTCGAAACGCAGGACCAACTTTTCCTAAAACACCAAGCCAATAAGGCTCTCCCCATCCAAAATCAACCTTATTAAAACCCAAATAGCACCAACTTGTAAAAGCAAATATATCTGGTTTTTCCATTTCGAATAACCCTTGTAACTGGTCACAATAATCCGATATCGTTTCAAACCCTTCATTTCCTTGTAGGTTCTTCATATGCTCACTATCATACGCACCAATAGCGTCACTTACCATTTTCGCCAACTCATGCAAATCCTTATTCATATCAGATGGGTCTGCTACTGCATTTGCCCACCAAAATATATCTCCAATCGATGCATTTGACATGGGAGGATTTGTTCTTGTTCTAAGATTCACTGCTTCTACTAAAATGGACGGCCTTGGAGAACCAGAAACTGCCCTAGAAGCAGCCATGCAACATTTCCATATAAAGCAAGAAAGTGCTTCAATGCGCGTAATTTTAACTTGTTGCTCTCCTCTTTTGGCCATAGATTTAAGCAAAGAAATTTTTTCATGATCGAAAACAAATCTTCGTGTAATATAATTAGCTTCTGTGAACCATAAACTCTGCATCAACGACAAATGCTCTTCTGGAAATGGATTTTGTGGTGGAAAAAACAAAGATGGCTGAGTAAGTTCAGGTTTTATAATATCAGAATGATTTCCACGAGATATAGCAGCCCAAGAATTGATAAAAGCACTAGAAGTTGGTCCATCGATAAGCTTATGAGATCCAACCATGCCTATAACTATCCCTCCACAAGGAAACACGTTAACTTGATATGCTGTTAGTGGTAAATTCATATCAATCTCAGTGAATGGATTGTACGGAAGAAAAAAATTCAAAGATTCAATATCTGGGTTCTTTAGGAAATCAGCTAATCTTCTAACCCCTTTTACTTTAGTAACCAAGAAAGGAACTCCTTCGTCGAAACTGTGAACATAAAAGTTATCAACTATTCTTCCAGAAAAAATGTAGTAGAGATTTAAAGCTTCTGACAAAGACTTTTTGAGGTGGGTTAGGGTTTTTACGATATTGGCGGTTGTGGTGGTCTCAACTGCGGCGTTTGGGTAGAAGAAGATGACCGGAGCATAAGTCGAGGGGGTGAGTTGGTTGAAAAGAGGGAAATAATAAGGCTTTTGATGGTTTACAGTGGGTGAAGATGGTTTTACGATTTCTTTGGAAATGACGGTAAATTGTTCGATCTTTGCCATTTTTGGAAGACAAGAGACCTCTTTTTGAAGGGTTTTGTGTTTTGCAAATTTGAAAGGTGGAAAGGAGTTGTTCTTATAAGTTGTAAGAAGAATTTAAGAAATGAGGATCGTCCAATTCTGAGGGTGGGTGGGAGGTACTAAGAGACTAAGAAAGGAGGATTGATAAGTGAATTAATATTGCAGAACGGGAGTTCTATTTTTTATTTGTGGCCTAGATTCGCGTGCTGCCTGTCAACGTGTCATGAAACTAAATAAGGTGCAGATTTTTTAAGAGAACTAAAGGAGAAATAGACAGGTTGATACCACTTGTAGAGTTTTAGGAGAGGGAAAATTTGGATTCAATTGAAAATAGTTTTACATAATGAGGAGTAAATTTTCATCCTATAAGGACGATACTGTAAATTATCATCCTACAGTTTTAATCTCAGTTTCTTGTTCTGCAATACCTCTTAAACTAGCTTTTAGCATTTTCATTAAATCAAAACTTTATTTTTTTAAGTAACATAGTTTTATAAAGTTGATATAATTTTTCACCAAAGTTAAAAATTTATAGCATCTAGCTCTTAATTAAATTTTTTTTTCGATCATACCCATTATTTTTTTATTCCAATTCAATTAATTAAATAATTAGTATTTTTTTGTTATTTTAAATTTAACGGCTAATTAAATAATTATTTTTATTAAATACTTCTAATTTAAATCGCTATATAAACAGTTGCTAGCTAAAAGTTAATAGTTAAATTTTTTTTTTATATAAAAATCAAAGTAGAGATATAATTACTAATAATGAGAAAAAATGTTTGGAATTGAATTCCATACATGAAGACTAGCATGTTGATATGATATTCTAAGTACAGTATGAACATTCATATTTGCTTGTGGATGTACCCATGTAATAGAAATATACATACATTTAGCTAAAATAAACTCACAAACTTGTAAAACAAAAACAAACTCTCACAAATCTAACAAATTAGAGCATGAAGCAAGAAGAACAATTTGTGAATCAGTGAATATATACAGCCTGCCCCCAAAAATCGATGCTATAGTCGTTGCAGATATGCCCTCAAAGCCATAGCCTCAACCAAGTCAGCAGCTCCCATCCCTTGAAACTGACCTGACGCAGCAACCATAAATGAACCTTCAGAGTCCTCCAATACGCCACCATAATTTGACATACTTAATAACTAACATTTACTAAAATAATTCATATTGTCAAGCAGACCTTTCCTTCCACAGTACACCTTCTTTTTAATTAATTACAAAGTTTTTAGAGTAACAAAAGCTAAATAAAAATGTGGGATTGATTTATCAAGACCAGATCCATAGCCCTACTCGTGTATCAAACCAATGAGAATAAAGATTTTTATAAAAATGAATATTTTTGTTACTATACGCTGAAAAAAAGGTATAATTAGTAAAAATAACATTTAAAAAATTCTTTATTTTCATTAATTTTGTATATGGGTGGGTCATTGACCCTATTTAGGCAAGTATAATCCTAGAAATACAATTTTTGGTGTCCAATAACTCGTCGGATTATACTTATTTAAACCGAATCCGTGGTTCTATCCATGGACCAAACCAATAAAAATAATAATTTTTTAAAAATTATTCATTCTTATCATTCTATTTCTATGTGTTGTCAAAAATGCCCTTATTTTTATACAAAATTATTTTTATCGATTAGCCTGGTCTAAACAATTCAATCCTTAAATAGCCACGAGTGAGATTGGCTAGTTTTGCTATTATTCTCGCTAAAGCAACATTTTGGACAAGAATTGGAGTAAAATGATCTATCTGAAGAAAATTTGAATGCTAATTAAACTGATGAAAGAAGTTATTTTTAATTAAATTTAATATCTTTTATAGAAATTTGAGAGAAATTGAGTATTATTTCTTTTTATTTTCACGATCTCCCTTTTTTTTTTCCTTTCTTTGTTCATTTTGCCGTCTCTTTCTTTCTGAAATGCAAACTGCTTGCTCACTTTTTGTACACAAACATTTAACGTATTTTATATGTAACCCACCTGCTAGCCTTTTATCTGAAAAACAAATAGAGATAATTATAGAATTGGTGCCAACAACATTTTCTTTTGCCATCAAATTCTAATTAATATTGTGGAACCTTTTTTATTTATATATTAGAAATTAGTATTGATTCATTTAAATTTATGAAACTTATAACCTAAGTGATTGCGAAAAGAAATAATATTCAAACAGCAATGAATGAGGGTGTCAGATTCGGTGGAGATTAAATCTATGGGCCATGAGTACTTTGCTATGGGTTTTTCGGGCAGCAGATCGAGTAGGGACCCTTTGCTCGATTTGGTTCCTTCTCAATTTGTGAATCTGACAGTGAGTTTTTGGTTGCTCCGTTTTCTAATGGGAAATCAACGAAGCTATTCTCCAAATGCATTTAATGAGGATTCAAGCCGTTTGCTCGAACGACTTAAATCCTGATTTTTATCAAAGGTTCTAACATATTTTGGATAAAAATATTGCCGACACTTGCCCGCTATGACTTTAGCAAGGTACATTCCCTCCTTCTTTAACTGTTATAACTATTGTATTAATCCGAAAAATTGATAATTTTGTATCTCTTAAAGATTACAGATCTATTGCGCTATGTAATGTTTCATATAAGATTTTGCCAAAGGTTTTGGCTAACAAACTAAAAAGAGTTTCATCTAGAATATCTTAGTTAGTTGGTGGGTCCTATATCTCCTGGTAGGGATTTGCGACCGGAAGACCCTCTTTTCCCTTATCTTTTCCATGTGGTTGCAGAGGGTTTGTCCTGTCTTTTCAAGGATACTGAACAAAGGGCATTGGTGCATTGACGTAGAGTTTCTAGGGGGTGTCCCTGAGTGTCGCAATTATTTTTTGCGGATGATTCTTTATTCATTTTTGGGCCAATACTAGTGAAGCTCGGAGGGTTAAAGTGATCCTTAATGAACATGAGTTGACTTCGAGGCAATCTATCAACTTTCAAAAATTGGGCATTCTTCTATGTCCTAATCTTGGGGATAGAGTAAAAAGTAATGTCATGAATATTCTGGAAGTTACCAATCCTTTAGATGGGGAAAACTATCTGAGTTTGCCTTCATTAATTGGGAGAAATAAACGTGAAATTTTTGGATTTCTAAAGGGTCATTTATGGAAAAGACAAAATAGGTCGAATAATAGATATTTAACTAGGGTGAGTAGGGATGTCCTTATAAAATCTGTTGCACAAACTATTCCCTTATACTGTATAAGTGTTTTTCTTCTTCCCATCACTTTATATCGAGACTTACAGGTTATAATGAACAGGTTTCGGTAGGATGGTAAGAAGGAAGGGACGAAAGATATTAACTGACTTTCTTGGGAGAGTATGAGACAGAGTAAAAGGGAGAGAAGCATAGGTTTTAAGTACCTAAGGTGTTTTAATACAGCCATGCTAGAAAAACAGGGGTGGAGGCTTTGGCCAAAACTAACACTTTACTGTATCATTTTTTCAAAGTTAAATATTTTCCTAGGGGAGATTTTCTTACAAATAAGACGGGTAATAATCATAGCTATATTTGGCAAAGTGTTTTGTATTCTAGTTCTATGTTAAAACATGGGTCCATTAGAGGGTTGGGGATGGGAAGGATATTTTCATTATAAGGGATCCTTAGATTCTAAAGGGTGAGTCTTTTATGGTGGAGGATGGTAACCTTTTTATTCATGATACAATGAGGGTATGTGATCTTTTCATGGACGATAGTAGGAGATTGGATAAAGAGAAGTTGATGAATTTATTTAGTATAAATTATGTTTGTGTGATTCTTAGTGGATTCATATTTATGGGAGATTCATATTTATGGCACTTTGATAAAAAAAAGGTCGTTATACAGTAAAATTTGGGTACCATGTAGAGGTAAAGAACCTTGGGCGGGAGTAGTTGCACCATGATAGAAGGGTCTGGAATTATATTTGGCACTTAGATGTTCCTCCTAAGATTTGAGATTTTATGTGGAGGATTTGTAGAAATGTGCTACCTACTAGGGATAATTTGAGAAGAAGTGACATAAAGGTTATAAGGGAATGTATTTTCTGCAGTCAATTAGAAAGTGTAGACCACGTGCCGATTCATTACCAAAGGTCTTTGATTGTTTGGAATCTGGGAATTTTCCTCTAAATATGGGTATTTTTCTTTGATAGATTATTTTATACAAGTTATGTGTAACTTGGGGTGTAAGAAAGTTGCTTGCTTAGTTGTATATGCATGGAAGATTTGGGCTTTAAATTAATAATTAACGTGTATTTTTTAATTTTAAAAAAATAAAGATATTCTAAAAAAAGAAATAGAGGAATAGATCATACAGTGCAATAAAATATTCTAAATAAAGATAAAGGGATATTATAAAGGAATATAATACAACAGTAGAGAAAGAAATTCTTAAACTCAAATAACGTACGTATTTGGACAAACTTAGCTATAAAAAATTACAATTTTAAATACCTATTTTTTTAGCAAATTTCTTTTTAGAATTCACTGGCTGTGGCTTGGGACGCTTCTTGGCTTTGGTGAGTTACAGCCACTGGGGAGGATAGCAATTGAACCAAGGCCAATTGGGTACAGTAATCAATACAGTGAGAATCACTCCGGCATTGTAAATTTGAATCATCAATTGAAATGATTCTGTAATATGGCCACCAATGAAAGCTACGGCTACTCTCATTACACACTGAGTTTGAACCTTTATTGCCAACAACTGCATAGCTATATTTTAAAAGCTGAGTTTGGCTCCAGTTTCTTTGTCTCTATTGCTCTATTGAGATTCTATAAAACAATAGATTCAATAATAAATAATTGCTTCAACTTGCAAGATCTGAACAATTCATTCACAGGATGTCTAAGATGGAATCATCAATGGCATTGCTCAATTTGCCAATAATTACCTATCACTATTCTATAATGGCGATATGAGAAAAGATATGGATGAGACTATGGGTTTAGCTAAACACTTAATTTTATAAATAGATTGGATTAGAAAAGAATTTGTATTGTATTCAAGTTAATATTTGTTGCAGTCAATGTTTATCTAATCGAAAATTAAATTTTAAAAATTTTAGAAGACCTAATTATCTATATAAATTAATTTTTAAAAAATACACCTTCAATCAAATTGCAAAAAAAGAAAAAGGATATTCCAAAAATTTATAAAAAAAGAAAAATGCAATATTATCAGTATATTTTATATTTTAAATAAATATTATCAGTATTATATTAAATAAAAAATTAAGTAAGTTGACTAATTAAAATATAGAAAAAATAAAAGAAAAACTTGAATTTTTCTAAAAAAAGAAAAAATAGAATATTGGATTAAAAATTCAGCTAAATTTTAAGTAGTTTATAACGTAAACAATTCAAATAACATATTTTAAGAATGGATAGATAATTATAGTTATATATAGATATAATTTAAGTAATTTAATATGAATAATTTATAATAAACTATTAATTAAAATATTTAAATCGTCCAATTATAATAAAAAAAATAAAGAAAAATTTTATAAATTTATAAAAAAAAATAGAATGTTGAAGAAAGAGAAAGCTTTCAAACCTTCTCTTTGTTTCAGCTTTCATATATTCATAGATAGTAATGAAAACGAATAAAGAAACCAACCTTATTTGCAAAAACTTTCGAGGTGTAAATACAATGATATTCATCAATTCAATTATATACTTAGATTTTAGGTTTAAAAATAACATTTTGCTTGAACTAAATTGGCTTTTAAAAAATAAAATTTTAGTTGAATATTATATTAAGTTTTAAAGTTACTGATTATCATTATTATATATTAAATTTTAAATTAAAAAAATTATGTTGACTAATTAAAAAAATTTAGATTTTTTAAATAAAAAAAGGATGCTGAATAAAGAAACAATTGAACGGGCTTGCAGTTATGCAAGCACATGGGATGGAAGAAAAATACAATAAAACAATTGAATTGAAAGCTCTGTCATAAATGATGAAAGAGGAGGCATTGAATAATATCATAAGCTAAATTGGACATTTATTATTTATTTGAAAGGCATTGAATGAATATTTCGAATTTGTGAATTTGTTTTAGGAACCTAATTACTAGAAATCGTAACATATTATTTTAAGTAAACTTTTGTTCATCCCGGTCCAAAAATTAGGCCTAAATTAAAAGACCAAATGGACAAAGTCAGGAGGGGATACGTTCATGCGACCCAAATCAAAGGCTCGAGTTGGCAAAGCGAGTAATTTTTTTAAATTTTGGGTAATTATAGTAAATATCATATTTTAAAATTTATATTTAAAAAATCTCAGTTGATTTTTTAATTTAAATTTTTATTATTTTAGATTTATTTTTACTTTTATACTTTTTTTATTTTTTTAGGTATTAGTTTGTTAATAAATCATAGTTTTAATGGCTCTGTGTTTTTTTTTTAATTTTTTACTTTAATTATTAGTGTTTTAATTGTTTAGTGTTTCTTTTTTAATGATTTTCTAGTATAATGTTTGTTTCATTTTTTTTCTGTCGTTTTTTCAGTCAACTCTCCTCTTCTTTTTTTGTTTCATTTTTTGTCGGTATTCTCTTTTTTAGAGTCTGAATTACTATTTCTCAGATCGTCACGCTAAATCTTTCATATTAGAATTATTATTATTTTCGTCAATTACAAAGTTTGTCATTTTGATTTTCACATACTTTTCGCTGTTGAAAAAATCTTTTAAGTTAAGATGTTCATTGTTTCATGTAAATTTTTTTAATTTGTTTCTACATTATAACGTGTATGTCTGTATATATATACACACACCTTGTTTATTGATAAAGTATATATATATACAAATTATATTTACTTAGTTTGATTTAATGTGTTAATTGGTTTATATATATCTATTATGTATTTAATTAATACAATATATATATATATAGATATATATATTTATTGTATTTATTAATATATTACATAAACTATATATATAGTATATATCGTATTTACCATCTTTGTGGTCGTCATCCTCATCGTTAAATCACATAGTTGTATAGGGATTTATTACAGATTTCGTGTTTCTTTGTATTTTCTTTCTTTTTAGGATTTTGTTTTTTTTAGGTTTCTTTTTTTTCAGCATTTTTTTTAAATCTGTTAGTTTAATACTGTTCGAGGTTACCCTAGATATCTTTATTTTATAGAAAAATAATTATTTCTTCTGAGGTTTGTCATAATTATTTAAGTAGTTCTCAACATTTATACAAATATTTATAATTTCCTTGAGGTTTATTCCTGTCACGGTTTATTCCTGTCAGGTTACTTGGTCCTTCCGACTAAAAAATAAACTTTTTCCGTTAATTTTGAGAGGAAAAGACGAAATTATCCTTTGTAAATTTTCATTGACATCTTGTCAATCCCTCTCCTCTAAAACACCTAAAACTTAGATTTCCACTGTCTTCCTCAACCTAACGCTGTCTTCATCACCACCACCGTGTCTTTATCAATCATCATCTCCATAACCAAAACACTGAAACTAAAACCAGACATCCAAACTAAATCAAGCCATCATCACCTTCATCTATATCTCCCTCTCTCTCTCTCTTGGATTCTTTAATCACCTCTTCTCTCAATTCTTTGGTTCAGACCCTGACTTCACCTTCACCTTCAACATTCGCAATTTCTCCTATTGTGTACTTAGGATCGAGATCATCCCGAATTCGCTAAAGACAAAATCTTACAGTAACCCTTGAGCCAGCATCGCTAAGTAGGCTACAATCACAAACGGCGAAGGGAAGAAAGAAAGTGGTGACCCTCGATTTGCTTGAGACAATATCCGATGATAACTCTTGTACCAGCATCGTTGACTGAGCTGCAATTGCAAGAGGCGAAGGGAAGAAAGATACTTTAAATTTAGTTTGCAATTTAAGTTTAAAATTTACTTGGGCATTTGTTAATGATGGTGTCGGGTTTCAAGTAAATAAGAGTCAGCCAATGTGCTGTGTAAATTTTTGCTTTACTACATTAGGCTTCTTTTTGGCTGATTTTGCATATGGTTGCTGTTTCTGGGATCAGTTGCTGAGGTTGTGGAACAAAATGATGCATATAGTTGCTGTTTCTGGAATTAATTGTTGAGGTTATTGAGCTTGGCTGATTTTGGATATGGTTGTTGTTTGCTATTTCTAGGATTAGTTGTTGAGGTTATTGAGCAATTCTTTTGGCTGATTTTGAATATGTTTGCTGTTTGCCATTTTTGGGATTAGTTGCTGAGGTTATTGAGTAAAGTGATGGATATGGTCGCTGTTTATGAGATTAGTTGCTGAGGCTATCGAGGACAATAAATGAGTTGAAGGGGAGGATATGTTAATTAGATGATTTAGGATAGTTTGGTCATTTTATTAAAAATGAACGTAAAAGTTTGTTTTTTAGACAAAATGACCGAATACTGCAATGGAAGTGAATGTTATAAATATTTATATAAATGTTCGAGACTATTTAAATAATTATAGTAAATTTAATAGACGAAATAAATATTTATTTTATTTTATTTTTGACTAAATATGTTAGTTTCTTAATATTTAATAAATATTGAGTTATTTTTGAACACCATGGTTCATCTCGAGCGGCTCAAGAATTTGTCCTTGCTAACCCGAATTTCGTTGTTCCATCGGTTGCGGTAGTGGTAGCGGCGTTGGAAGGGCATCCAGAACCAATACAATCGAATTCGCAAGGTGACCCATAAATAAATAGTAATTACATTTCACGCGCATAATAAATAAAATATAAGCAGCTCATCATTTTAATCAACCGGCTCCATTTTCTGAATGAAAAAGCTGCTTCCCCTTAAAATCATCTTATCTATCTCCATCCATCGAATGACGCATTTCTGTTTAGACTATATTGCTTGCGAGCCACTATCTCTATCTCCTCCATTTATTCCTTTTTATTCTTTCAGCATAAGGTATTAATGCAAAGTTGCTTACTAATTCATATGGTTATGGTGCTCTAGAAAAAAAGGGAAAGAGACTGCAAAATTAGAAATTGTTGAGAGGAAAGAGAAAACCTTGGGGAGAGGAAATGCATGAAAGATTAAAGAGAAATAACGGAACTGTGTTGAATTATGTATTAATTTAGTTTGCCCTTTTGTTGTGTTCTTTCTTTTCTCAGGAAATTGGAATTTTAGCAAAGAAAAATTTGTGATTGAAAGTGGTCTGGATCTCTGCCCATGGGCTTTTAAGTGAGAGGTGGAGGAGATGGAGATAGAAGGGTATTTAGGTCTTCTCACGCCTTTTTCTTTTATAATCCATGTGGCGTCCAGTCAGCATCAAACAAAAGATTATGTAGGACCCAACCATCCACATGGAATTTCAGCTATCCACATGTGCAAATTATATCTGATTGTTAAAAAATTAAACACCAAAATAGAAAATTTTGGATAGTTCATACACAAAAAATGTAATTAACTCATTTAATATTTTATGACATTTGTCCCCTTAAATTTTTTATAAATTTTGTAAAGGACGCACGCTGCTAATTTATTCTAAATTTTAAAAATAATTTCTATATCCGATTTGTTGTTTACTGTTACCAATCCATTAACAATTAGCAACGGTTTCATCCATTGCTAAACTGTAATTTTTTATAATAAATGATGATCTTGGTGTTTTAATTTGCGACCCTTTCTCACTAATTAAAAGAAAGAATAGAGGTTAATTTGTTCATTGGAAAGCTTAAATTTAGCCAATTTAGCCCTTGAGATCGGATAAAATGATTTTTAAAAAAAATCTAACAGTGTTCAAAAAATTTGATATGAATATAAAATAAAAATAAATAAAAAAATAATCATATTAAATTAAATCAATTATTAATTTATAAAAATAAAGAAATTTTAAGAATTAAATGACCTAAAAGTAAAAACGAATCTTTTTAATCATTTTATATAAATTTAAAAGCTAACTTGACTCAAAAATCACATTAATCTGATCTTTTTTGTCCAATTAAATAATTCGAAAAACCAAATTTACCTTAATTCTCAAAAAATGTTGAACAGTCATGCTAAAATAAAAAATTAAAAAAAAAAAAGGCTAGAGTGCAATATACACAATAATTAAGTTGTCGAAACTATAATTTTGCTCAAAATATTGATAAGAGAAAATAAAAACAAGCATCAACCGAGAAAAAAAAACAATAAACAAAGGGGGAAAAACATACATGCCTCGACAAGTTTTACCAAAGATCATCAAATCCCATTACATACATATATTAAGCAAAAAGCCCAAAAACAGTTTCTCCTAATTATTTCTTACTCGACCCTTTTTAGTTTGGAGATGAATTTACGAAACTTGGGTTACCACTGCAGAGACCATCCTGTTCATTCCACACATGCCATGTCCCCTACAAACCCGATAGTATCCTTCCTCACCCCATTGCGTACCCCAAGAGTTCTTGATGATCCAATAGGGCTTGTTCCTTAATCTAAGAATGGAGAACCCTTTAGCACCATACCCAACAAGCAAAACTCCATGGTTGATCCATTTCTTGCCGCAAATAAGTGGACACGACACCCCTCCAATATAGGTTTGCATAAAAATGGCATTTAATCCAACTGCATTCAACATCAATACATTGGTTTTCATACAAAATACGTTCATTTTCAAACATTCATATGGTCTCGAGCGAGAACTCACCTGCCAAAGGTCCATGGTGAACTAAATGAGCTGCAATTTGATCCTCATTAATAGCGATATTGGTAAAATTAACAACTCTGACTGCTATTTTCTCCTTATCAAACTTGCATTCACCGCGTTTTCCTGTATAGGGGTATGAACTCTCTTCTTCTAACCCTCCTGCCTCCATCAAATATCTATAGGCATTCGTCATAAGACCTCCGCCGCAACCACTATCGCATGCAGTCTTGTCCACCATGTCACACTTCACAATAACGAGTGAAAACTTAGAAATTGATTTCATGTTTATAGTTAATTAAAGAAATACAGTGAAATGAAAACCAACCTTATTATCGCAGTCCACCAATTGTTGCTCACTAAGATTAAGAAGCTTCCCTGTTGCTATAAAATTAGCTCCTTCAATGGCTCCAGTAGTACTAAAAGCCCAGCATGATCCACATGCACCCTGCAAATATTGTCATGCATCAAGAAATCGTGCTAGTCGCAGACTCAACTATATTTTATGATTTCATCTTATTGTGACAACTGTTTTTCTTTTATGCAGATAAATTTCTTGAAAACAAAAGCACCAACTATATCAAACAAACAAGACAAGCGCTCAAATTAAGATTGAACTTTTAATTTTCATAAGCTTGATTTGCCCTCGAGCCTGCTTATCAAGATCGGTCCTCGAACTTGACTCATTGACCCCCAAGCTCGAGTTCGTAAGCGAGTCAAGCCGTCAATGAACCGGGACAAACTCAAGCTCTGCTCTTTTTGGACGAGCTGAACTCAAAGCTCGGTTTCAAGCTGAAATTAATTACCTACCTGCATCTTTACATCAGTAACAGCACCTTTCTTCCTCCAATCAAAGTTCTCAGGCAATCCACTAGTCTCCAAAAACGACGTCGTCACATCCTCCACGTGTCCCACCGGTTCACCACCAACAACACCAGTATACATCTTCTCAAATTCCTCCTCCGTCAAATCCATAAACGGCGTCACTCCATGTATAGCCGTGGGGTCCAGCACCTGATGCTCGACGGCTCTGATCATATTCTTGGCGAAGACCCCAAGGCGGTGCATGTACTCGTCTCTACTGCCATACTCTTTATTATATTTCTTCGTGAAAATCTTGAAATTCTCTTCAGTACCCAAAAGACCACCATTTTTTAAGAACTTTCGGTTCGGATTGTCTGTGACTTGGAGTATATTTGGGTCTTGTAGGGCGGCGCCACCACCGAAAGATGCGGTGGTTGTTGCAGAGACTACTCGTGGTGTAAAGGTGAGGATTGTTAGAGTTATTAATATGCAACTTAGAGCTGGGCTTTCTTGAATAATCATCTCCCTCGGTTTCTTGATTCTGGTACCTGAATCAGTGGTTTTTGGGCTCTGGTTAAAGAAATGAGAATTTGATGAAAGTATGTGCAATAAATTTTGATTTGATTATGCATGATTACTTTTTTGTCCTCAAATTGGAGAAGTAAAATTAACCATTCATTTATTGGACTTGTAGCTTATAAAAAATCTAATTGGATTTCTTTCAAGAAACATGTGTTTGCAAGGTGACATTTTATTTACATTATTTGACAAAGACACGTATTAAATATTTACTTCATAAAAATTATTTTGTTGTTTTTGATAAAATATGATAAAAGGAATATTACATTTACATTTGTTTTTGAAAATTAAATTTACCTTTAAAAAATATATATTTTTCTTCAAAAATTTTTGAATAATTTACTTTTTATAATTTAATAAAAATTAATTAAAAAAAAATTTTCATCACTTTAATAACAACAAATAAATATTTTATATCGTTACCTCATTTAGAATTTTGAGAATTTTCTAAAAAATGCGTCAAGATATGGAGAAGCAAATTTAACGGGGTATTGTTGTAAAGTTAAGAACAGAGTTTGATGCATGCAGACCTCTGCCGGAAGCAGAACACGTGGGTCGCATTGCTTGCTACGTGCATGGCTCGAGCGGTGTGCCTCATCCTTGCTATTTGCCAGACGTCGCTTTGCAATGGAGAAATAACTTTTCGCTTTGCCACTTTCTAGTTTTTAAATGTTTTTTCTGGAAGATTTAAATAGTTAATTTAGTAAATTTAATTTTTCTTTTGTGAAAATCAAATAAAGATGATGAAATCAAGTTTACAATATAAAATTTAAAAAATGAAATTATTAAAAAAATCTCAAATTATTGAAGTTGATTTTTAATTATGAAATGAGATTGATTTGAGGGAAATGTTGGAATCCTCCCTACAATCCCAATAACAAGTTTTAATTATTTTGGTAATGATTGTTTCATATAATATCATTTGTTATTGTTTTTTAAATAAAATATTTTTATTAATATCTGAATGAATTAAGCGTAAAATAAATAAAATAAATTTTTAATATGGATATTTTGTGAAGTCATATAAATAAAATGGGATGAAAGGAGCTTTTTTTTTTTAATATTTATTTTAAAAAAAATATTTTTCAAAGTTATTTCCAAAGAACAAATAGAACATAGGCTTTGGCAATGTTTTTTTGTCATTGAATTATCATTCAAAGAAAAATAAAAAGGTAGTCGAGATTGTATTGGACAAAGAAGTTTACAGCCCAAGATTGTGTTGGACAATAATTACGATGAGGCCCAGGCTCCGTGGGCAAATTTTATTCATTTCGCATTAAAGACAAAAAGTTATATCATTGAGGCCATCTTGGACAAAAGTTTTTTAAGGTAGTTTTTTAGCATTTTTAGAATGGTTAATATTTAGTAAAGTACCATTTAACTTAGTTTCTAGAGGTTAAAGCGTTTTATGGAAAGCTATTAAAATAATTAATAGTTAGATATTATCAAAATAGCTAACAACTATCAAAATAGTTAACAGATCCTAAAACTAAAAAGAATCAATCATTCTGATTTATCAAATGAATTTGAAATTTCAAATACGTTTTAAATATGCATTATCATTAAATTAAGTTTAAGAATACGTTTTAAATATTATTCTCTCCATTCCACAATTTTTATGTTTTGGCTTTAAGGGAATCGAGTGAATTCAAGCTGTTCATCACGATTTGATGATTGTATATTTTCTTCTGCATTTAAATCGATTAAGTTCAAGGGATTAACAATCAGAGTGAGCATATCTTCTAAAATTATAAGCGAATCATGAGGTTATATATTCAAATCAAATGGGTATAATATGGTTGTAGGCAGTGAATTTTTAGATTTTTTTTGCTATAGTTTGTGCGCAATGATTGTCCGCTATGTATTGAATTGACATTATTTATAAGTGAGTATTTGGAAGGAATTTAAAGAGACAATTGATGCTATCAAAATTTTACCTCCAAAATGTATTTACACATAATTCCTTTATTAAATGTCTACATTTTTTAAACGAAAATTAAACTCTCATTTCACACGAAAAATAGGAGGGCCAAATTTAAAAATTTGATTATGAGGTAAAACTTGATGTAAATTAGGAGAAATAAGCGAATTTTTGCGATGATTCGACCTTTAATTATGGATATATTGTCATTAATTGTGTTTATGAGAATAAATTACAATGACATATTTAACTTCCAAAGCAAACATTCAATTAATGCAATGTTGGAGAAAAATAGGAAAGATTTGTCCAAAAATTATAGTTTAACTAACTCTTTAATCCATGTGTAAAGATAGTTGTGTCTATATAAATGAATCGGAGGAAGTACTTGAGAAAATAGTTTGTTTCAAAATACTTATCACATTTGTGGTATCAAGAAGTAGTAAATATTATTTTTCCATATTTACCTTTGTGTATGACCAATAATTATTACTTCAATTTAATTATTTTTTTAGAGAATTAGTATTAAATTAAAGATAATACAGTCAATTTACTCAATAATTTATTATAACTTGGACAAATTTACTGATTTTCTTAAGAAGCATGAAATTTCAAATGTGACAATGTAGTTTGTTCCAAAATACTTATCACATTTATGGTTTCAAGGAGTAATAAATATTTTTTTCAATGTTTACCCTTTTTGTATGACCAATAATTAATACTTCAATTTGATAATCTTTTTATAGAATTAGTATCAAATTAAGATTAATATAGTCAATTTACTCAATAATTTATTGTAACTTGGACAAATTTAATGATTTTTTTAAGGGACGTGAAATTTCAAATGCGACAAATATTATGGAACAGAAGTAATAATAATCTGACTATTATATTCGTTGACAAATAAAAATATTAAGTAAATGTAAAAAAATAAATTTCACACTAAATTGGAGAAGGATGAAAAAAAAAACAAAAATTACTAGACATAAGGAGTAATATAAATGAGATTGAAAACAAAAGGAGAAATTAATTTACCATTTTGATTTTTCTGTGCTGACGACTCTTTGTAGTGCAATTGGATAGGTAAAGGTAATTCTTTGGAAATTAGAAACAGAGGTTTTACAAAATTTGACTATTACAATCTCAATTTCACCGTCAATTTTAAGACAAAAACACATTAAGGCATAAGTTTCTTTGGTGACATAAAAGTAATTAACTTTTCACAATTGACATTACATGCACTTGCCTTTCAATTTCAAACAACCAACAAAAACAAGTATATTTCTTTTTCCAAAAAAAAAAAATTATACTTCTTTAATTTTATATATAGAAACTAAGGGCAGGGCAGAGCTACGTAAGGGCTTGGAGAACCGTGGATTTCATTTATACCCTTAGAAATATATTGGTTTTATGAACCGAAATCGTGGTTTCTGATCCTCTTGAAAAATGAATCGAGATTAGCTCAGTCCAAATTTATCTCCTTCTAATTTTAATTTCAAATGGTTTTGGTTTCAATGCTATTCGGGATGGTTTTGAATATTTTCTTTTCTATTTTTTAGCTGAAATGTTTGAGAACTGGTGGATTTCGGTTAAATGATCATTTCTAGTCTTACTTTTTCAAAATGGTTTTGATTTGATATCAATCCGATAGCTATGCTAGAGGAGCCAAGTCGGCTCATGAACTTTTCGATTTCGGTTCGAAAAAAATTCAGTTTAAATTGAATTCAAGTTTGAGTCGGCTCGTTAGTAAACAAGCGAAATTCGAGTCTAATGATATCTAGTTTTAACAGCTCATTGAATCCTATTGAACTTTTTTTTATATATATTTATATAATATTTATTTTAAATTTATTTAAATATTAAGTCTCAAACTGAGTTTAAACTTAAAATTTTTCGAATGAACTTAAATCTCTTGAGATGAACTCGAACTTTCATCAAGTTGAGTCGAAAATTTTAGGACTGACGGAGGATTTGGCGATGCGCATCTAGTTTTGCTTTCAGTACAATTATAGTAGTAACCAGTATAACTTTTTATTTATATAAGATATTGAAATAGAAAATAACAAGCTAATTTTGACCGCGCGATGCCGCGGATATAGTCAATTTTTTCAAAAAAAAAGTATTTAATTAATACTAAATAGGATGTTTGATTTATAATTTTTTATAATATTATTTTAAATTATTGTTAATTTAAAAAATAAAATTTTTATTTATTGTTAGTACATATATTTCATTTAACGTTTATGTATGTAGTTAAGAACAAAAAAAAATATATCAATTTATGTAGATATAATTTAATAATGATATGGTTTAATTTTGTATTACATTTGTATTTGTCAATTCAAAACCTTACATTTAAATTTGGCAAAATCTATTATTTTGATTTTTTTTAAATATTTCATTTGCATGAATTTATAATTATTTCAATCCAATTAAACTCATTTTTTAAAAATTTATAATTTAAGAATTCACTATTAAAACTGAAAAAAAAACCAATACACGCGTATGCATTATTACGCATCCAAATTCATGTGCAACATCATTTTTTTCTTTTTTTTATTTATTTGAACTAAATTTTATTATATGAAGCTTATTAATATTATATTATATTTTTTATGTTTATATAAGATGAACATTATTAGTTTTAAAATAATAGAAATTTGATCATATAAATTTCTATTTAGTTTAATTTAATTTTTTAAGAAAATTTAATGATGTTTAATTTTAATAAAATAAAACGAATTTTGTATACTTTTATATAAATAGTATATATTTGTATGCTTGAGATATAAAGATAAATTTAATTTTGAAACAAATAAACTAATATTTATTATTATATCCATTATTGCAAAAATTTTAAATATAATTTTTTTCATTATTTGAAATATATTTAATTTATTATAATAATTTTTAAAAAATTATACTTGTGAATAATGACTCCATCTAAACAAATAAAAGAAAAAAAACAAAACTTTTAATATACTATAATCAAAATAATTTAACTAAAATTTATTGAGCCATCGAATTTTATTTGGAAGAAATTATTTGTAAAAATAGTTTTTGATGTAAACTCAAGAAGTAGAAAGATTGGAGAAGAAAAAAAAAAGAACTAAATGAAAAAAAGGGCAAAAATGTCATTATAGGAAAGGAGATTGGTTAAATGGTGTGATATATTATTTTTGTAAAAAAATGGCAAAAATATCATTATAGAAAAGGCGATCGGTAAAATGGGTAATATACTATTTTTGTGAAAAATGGCAAAGATATCATTATAGGAAAGGAGATTGGTTAAATAAGTAATATACTATTCCTGTGAATAGTAATTTTGGGTTGAGTTTTAGTATATATATAATGGGTAAGAAATTCATGTAGTAGATGCTTCACTGTGCACGTGCCGTGACTAAGCGGTATAATATTGACTTAAAAATAACAAACTAGAGAAAATTAGATTAAAAAATAAAAAAAGAATCCACGTGGTCAAAACGTAACCGGATAAGGAAAGTGAAGGGAGATGGGTAGGTGATCCAACGCCCACCAAATAAATCGCGATACAATATTAAATAGCGTCATCCAAGTTATACGTGAGCGAGAATATGACGATATTTTGAACTGAAATGTCAATGTTGTTGCATTGTTTATTTCGACAATTGAACAAATGTCCGCCTTCGGCTGGACATGGCCCACTTCTTTGCGCCATGGTCGGTTGTTATATATATATTTTAATTAATTATTGATTCTAAGATAATTATTTTTTAAAATTGGTACACCAAGTTGATTTTTCAAGAAAAATTTGGACCATTGATTTGTAATATTTGGATTTTTTATTTATTATGAATTTCTTTTTTTTAGGAAAAGAAATTAATGGATATAAAAATAGGAGCTTTTCAAAGAAGAAACTATAGCTTCTAAGATTTTAATCTATGGCCTTTTAAAAAATATTTTTATAACTTGACCAATCATACTCTAGTTTATATAGTAAAAAATTTAATTTTTTTTAATTGAAAGCTTCTCAATTATAGCAGAATATTTGAAAAAATCAACTTGATTCACCAGTTAAACGGATTTCATTGTCCAGTCCAATTCAGTTTTCAAAATATTGATTACTATATATTATATCTACGAATAATTTTTTACTTTTCTCAATAATTAAAAAAAGATTGAAGCGCTTCAATTTCAAAAAAAAACAAGAGTAATTAACTAAGTTATTTTTAATTAATTCTTTGTAATAAAAGAGACAAATTTAATAAAATATCCAAAAAATTTGAAATAAAATAATTAATACTTTAATTTTTGAAAAGTATCATTTAAGTAAAAAAAATTAAAAATGTCAAAATTAATAGAACATAAGTAAATTATTTTAAAATTTTTTTCAAAATTTGAATTTATGAATATTTTTATCCAAAATTTATATAAAGAATATGAATATAGAAGAAAATCAAATTGCAGCAAATACTTTATTGAATTATAATAGATTTTTATAATTTTATTTATATTCCATTAATTATTGTGTTTGATTTTTCATTATAGAGATTTAAAATACTAATGTTTAACATTATTTTTAATAAATAATAAAAAAATATAAATTAAATAATGACTATCTACAAAAACAAATAATATAAACAAGAAACGTTCTTAAATGCTAATATTAATAAAAGAAACCTTGTAAAGTAAACCAAAAGCAAAGCTGCTAAACGGATAAAGTTACTGTTAGACATATAATAACTATATCCTTCAATGTGCATACACTTAAAAAAGCAATTAAATAATTTTAATTTTTTTTTTTAAAAAAGGAACCGTTATCAATAAAAATGGTAAGGAAATTAAAATTTATTTTCTTAACATAATATATTAAATTTTTATTAAAAATTTAAAATCAATTGTGCCAATTGTTATTTAAATTAAATAGGCCCTTATTTAATATTTATCGCCCAAAGTGCTAAAAGATGGGCCGAGTGTTATTGCCACGTATTAAGCTCACGTAAACCCGGCCTGACTTCATACAGAATCCAGTAACTCCACTCTATAAACGTACAAAATATATCACTGTCCGAGGTGTCTCACCATAAAAGCGAAAAGGACGCGAGAAAATGAAATCCCATCAAAAGAACGAGAAAAAGGGTTCAATATAAAAACTCGCTAAATTCACCTAAATTCACATTTAGTCCCTATTATTTCAAAAGTAATAATTTTAGTTTCCGGTTTCAATGGCTTATTGACTAATTATGAAATCATGAATTTGTTTAAATTTTTATTACTAAAACCTTAAAATCTAATTATGCTTTACCATTTGAATCATTATATGACCAAGCAATATAATCTTTTAAAATTGTATTATTTATTAAATTTCTATTTCAAGATTACAAGAATTGAATTGAATTATTATATAAATTTTTATATTAATTGACTTAAAAAATGAAATTATATCTATTTAATTTATTTCATATAAATTCAATGGTTAAATCGATCTAAAATATCAAATCTTACTCTTTTGGTCTTATTATATAAGTTCAGGAACCAAATCGTCCCTTAATAAATCATAACTCAGAGACCTTACGCTTGCAATCAAATTTTAAATAGAGTTTCTTGTATTAATTTGACTATAGCTCAAAACTAATTTATTATTTTTCCTTTTATGCTCCTATTAAAGTAAAGCTTCCTAAATGTCAATGATTTAAATTTTTTTTTTATTTTTTTGAGTATTGAAAGATAAGAGATTTGAATCTAAATTTATTGCTGGAGTCGTATATACATTTATTTATAGACTATACTTTGTTGTTTTGGAAACACTAATCTGGCAGACAAAAATTCATATGATATCTTCTAAATGAAATATAAAATTACCAAAAATGAAATAATAGTTTCATAGGGTCGGAAGTGTTGATAAAGAAATTCAAATGGCCTTTTTTGTAATTAACCCAAGGAAAAAATTCAAAGTTGAGGTTGAAGCTAAAAAGCCAGTCAGAATGCAAGCGTAAGAGAGACAGAGAGCCAATCCCATATTCCCTTGTGTCCAGTTTTTCTATCTGGCGTGGCTTTGATTATTGGTCACTCTTATTTTTATTTTGACGGAATCTCCAATCCATTAGCACTGCTAAACAACAGCAAAAACACCAACACCACCGCCAACTAAGAGGGAGAAACAATGACAACCCATCTTGTCAATTTCCACTATACTTGAAGCTGTAGAAAGGAAAGAGAGAGAAAGAATAGAGTTTTTGGGTGAAGGGTAAAATGGGAGTATTGTACGAGGATTTGGTGGTGATTAATGAAGCAGAGAAGCCAGGTGATTCTACTGTGATCACTGTCAATTGCCCTGACAAAACTGGGCTTGGCTGTGATTTGTGTAGGATTATCTTGCTCTTTGGCCTCAGCATTTCCAGAGGAGGTAAATTTCTTTTCTTTTGGCTTGGTCTTGCTTTTTATTTATTTTTTATATAATTTTTCTTTTGTTTTATTCTCCTTTGGTGGGGTCTGGGATTTATGTTATAGTGATGGATGATTTTTTGAGTTTTTATCTAACGGAAATTTTCATTTTTCGTGGGAGGATCTGTGATTTCTGAGACAACAAACGATGTTTTTTTTTTGTGTGTGAATTTTCCTGTGATTGTAGTGATAAATTTTGGATTTTGATCTAAAATTAATTGGTGAGAAAGAAATGGGTAATAACATAATTATTGTTTCAATCTTTTCCTCATCCCTACCTAGGTAGAGTACTAGTTAGCTCATGAGTATTGTAACTTGTAAAAGATAACGTCTTTTGTTGGTTATCATGGCGATTGATGAAGATTTTTAGTTATCTTGAATTAGCCTATAAAGATAGGTTCTTTATGCTGCCTTATTCAGGAGTATGATTATGATATATAATATTTGCTTGTGCATTTTTTTTTAAGTTCCTTTTGTTCATTGAGACAATGAATCGCAAGGTTGGTGATTGATTTATTGTTTGAGAACGAAAGAAACGAAAGAAAGAAGGAAATCAGATAGCTAATTGTGGCTTCGACATCATAAAGAAATTAAGTGTAGAAAGAAATAGTTCGGAAAAGCTTGGATGCGCTGATAATGAAGAGCCATTCTACTTATAATGTGTTATCAATAAGTTGTATCACCACTCATTTATATATAGATTACATCTGAACTGAATATGATACATACAGGTAACCCCTACATAATTTTCTTGTATCATATAGAATATATCACTTTATTATACATGATTATCTTTTATCTAATAGTGTCAAATTTATGTGATGAAGATTTGCAGACGGATGGGAAATGGTGCTACATAGTGCTTTGGGTGGTGGGGAAACCAAACGCTAGGTGGAATCTGTTGAAGAAAAGGCTATTAGAGGTGTGCCCATCATATTTTTCAACATCTGAAATTTCCTACTATAGGCCACAGAACCAGGAGCCAAGGAAGCCAGATGTGTTCCTCTTGAAGTTCTGGTGTTCTTATGACCGAGAAGGCCTTTTACATGGTAATACAAAACAATAACTTTGTTACTGGTGTTATTACTATTGTTGTTATTGTAGTTATCAGTAGTATTATTTCGATGGATAAATAATAGCAAGGAAAGGAAATGCTTCCTATATGTTACTAGGAATGCAAGATAATGATCTTCACAAAGAAAATACAAATGGTTAGGAGTGAAAATTCTTGTGACTGAAAAGTGAAGAGGAAGAGTTTGTAAATTCTCTTTATACATCTCAGTGATGTTTCCACTTTTCTCTATGCCTTAAACTTCTCCTTCTTGGTATAACTCACCAAGTGGCTAAAGGGATGACCTTAGCTTACATTCTAGACAAGGTACAAATCATTGTTGCAGTTTTGCAGAATTGGCTTATGGTGGAATTTATGCAAATTAAATTTCTGTTTGCATTGCTGTATCTATGCCATATCTCTTTGAAAAAGTTTGTTAGCATATAGAATTGGCATGTTGAATGCACTATGTAAGAAAAGTTTGTTTTTTGTCCGCTGAGATTTAAAATCTATATACTAAGTGATTATTTAAATCAGTGAGATTTAGGACAAACTTACGCTATTTTTACAGCATCGTTTATCTTGAAAAAGGAAATAAAATTAATTGAGATCATATATTACCTCATTGAGAAGATTTCTCTCAATTGAAAAATTCAAAGACACAGACACTACTAACTCAATTCACTGTAAGAGAAATATTAACTGTTTGGTATGGATTTTTATAATTGTTTTTTTATTTCCTGTAAGTTTTTTTTTTTTTTAACTTTTTCCGTGTGTCTGCCCCTTTCAAAACAATACTGTTATCCCCTGATTTTCTTTCTTTTCAGTATTTATGTGTGATAGCAGAGTATGATAGAATATCGGATGGTCATTCAATTAGTTTCTAATAATTAAAATTTGTTTTCCTTTTAGATGTAACTGAGGTTCTCTGTGAGCTAGAGCTAATCATAAAGAGAGTGAAGGTGTCCACTGCCCCAGATGGGAGAGTGATGGACCTCTTTTACATAACAGATACTAGGTTTGTCATTCTTGGAAACTTAATCTTCAACATTGATGCTGCATTTCTGTCTTCCTTATTCTGCTTCTCATGTTATAATGTATGCTTATAGCTTTTTCACGATACTTCATTTGATTTTTAGGGCATTTTATAATTGTCAAAAATAATGAATAACAGGTTGAGAATTTGGAAACTTAAAAAGTTGATTTATAATACCTATAGCGTGGGCAAATTTCAGATTCACTTCCTCTGTTGTCAATAAAAGCAATAGAAGACCTGTGCTTTGCATGTGATGTGTTAACTGATGTTTAAGATGTGGAAGAGTAGAAAATATGATGGATTACCTTCAATAATGGATCTATATGTATTAGCTTTACTTCCTATTAAGATAGAATAATTACAAAACTAGTCACGTTTAATCTTTAATCAAAGTAGATGCCTGATTCATAGTACCTTGTTCATTATTTCTTTATCATTTGTATCCTTAGTTCAATGTATGGTAAATGTTTCAAAATTTTTAACTTTTGAAGTTGTATCGGTATCGAGAAATTGCTTTTGGCGCAGAGAAAAATACCTGCATTTTATTTCACGAGAGGTGCATTTCTCCTGTTCTGTTTCTGTAGGGAAAGAGAGCCTGATGTTGCTTTCTTTGGTGTGGTTAATTGATATAATTGCACCCTCTGTCATTAGGGAACTTCTTCACACACAACATCGGCAGCAGGAAACAATTTTTTATTTGAAAGATGCTTTAGGGGATGCCTTAATAAGTTGTGAGATTGAATCAGCTGGTGCAGAAGTTACTGCATGTTCCCAGGGCTTGTCTTTTCTTCCTTCTGCAATCACGGAAGACATGTTCAGTTTGGAATTGCTTGGCCAACAACAAAATGGATTTCTCACATCCAACCCCATATTGGTTACAATAGACAACAATTTGAGCCCCTCTCACACTCTTATTCAGTTTCACTGCAAGGATCATAAAGGTCTTTTGTATGATATTATGAGAACTCTGAAGGATTATAATATCCAGGTAAGTTAATCAAACCATAAACTACTTTATCAAGCACCTGGAGTTTGACTTATTGGTCAGAAACCGATAAGACTTGAATCGGGGAACTTTTGATGTTTAAAGAAAGTCAAATATATTCACCAGAAAATGGTCTTTTACTCCCAAGTACTGATGATTTGACTTAATATTTTATCTTTTTCTTTTGATTAATTTGGCTATGTCTAGAGTTCAAACTCGAGATCTTACAGCCATGAGATGACCTGTAAATATCTTTTATTTCCAAAAAATTGCATGATCGAAAAGATGTGAAAGTGATTTTCCACGAACAGTTACTTCAAATAATCTATGTGGGTTGTTATGGAACACAGTGCAGAAGTTGTGCAAGATGGTTGTGAGCTTGGTTAACCAATAAAAGCTCTTTAGATGGTTGCTCTTTCTGATTATTTTTCGTTTTCTACTCGTTATATCAGATCTCTTATGGACGATTTTATGCAAGCCCAAAAGGGAACTGTGAAGTGGACTTGTTCATAATGCAAGCGGATGGCAAGAAGATAGTTGACCCCAATAAACAAGATGCATTATGCTGTCGTTTAAAAATGGAGCTTTTGCGCCCTCTTAGAGTTGCTGTGGTTAGCCGGGGTCCTGATACAGAACTAATTGTTACCAACCCTGTAGAATTGTCTGGGAGGGGAAGGCCTCTTGTCTTTTATGACATTACCCTGGCTCTAAAAATCCTAAACACCGGCATTTTCTCGGTACAACTCTTATTCCATTTTTTTATTTTCTTTTTTTGTTTTTTTTAATACATGATTGCTTTCTGTGACGATAATACTTGTAATTTCATTTGAGTTTCCTCAGGTGGAGATTGGAAGGCATATGATTTGCGACAGAGAGTGGGAAGTGTATAGAATACTCCTTGATGAAGGGGATGGATTTACAGTGCCCAGAAACAAGATTGAAGAGGGTGTTAGAAAAGTACTAATGGGTTGGGATTAGATTTGGATACCTATTAGTAGTATTAAAAGTCTTCACTACCATTGTACAGCATGTTTTAGCTTTCGTGAGTGTATATTGCAGCTAGGCACTAACCACGTACAGAGTGTAAATCATGACATGCTTTAAAATAGAATGCTCTGATGGATATAAATGAATTTAAAACGTAGACTTCATTTATACATAAATTCTAAATGGGATTTATTTGTAAATGAATTCTTTATGTTTAGAATAAATTTAAATATTGAAAATTTATTTGATTTTACTCTTAAAATGCCCTTGGCATATTAATTTTAGAAGGCTAAGAAAGTGCGGAGTTTTGCTATTAAACTTTTTGTTATTTAAGTTTGTGAAATTTATTTAAAAATTTCATATTTTTTTGGTAGAATTCGGGTTAATTATATTTATATCTGTAAAATTGAATTTGTAGAATTTATTATTTTTTTATTTCTTTCCATAACGCGTATTAGCAATTCAAGAATGGCAAGGAAATTTGGTGACTTAAAGCAACGTTAGCATGCCCGCTCAATTTTAACATTTCAAGAAACGCATGGCAGTAAAGAATCAACTACACGTCAAGTAGTTGAACAATTAACTATTAAAAGCTTTTCTCAAACACATGGCAACCGATGTCCAAAATAAGATTAGTCTCATGCAAAAGGATCTAAAAGAAGATTAATCTCATACTCCGAAACAAGATTATTCATATACAAGTAAAGCTAAGAGATCTTAAAGAAAAAAAAGAAAAGCGCACTAAAAAGCTATCATCAATATATTCTTGACATAGTTAAGTTGGAACATACTCAAAATAAAGCAGTGAAGGAAAAAAAAAATTAAATGACAGAATTAACAAAGAAAGAAGAAGAGAGAGCAATCGACATGTTCTTCTTCACTTGTAGGAAATCCACTTCTGTTCGACCCAATCTTGATGAGGCCTCAAAAGAGAAACATGGTACTCTATATGGTCACAAGTTGTAGGAAAGTAGACAGAAAAATATGACCCTCGGTTTCCAGTAATCCTGCCAAACCACCATCCATCATTGTCAAAAACATCAACCAAGTCATTCACCGAAAACCCAGACTCGTTGGATAATGGCGGAGGGAGTGGCCGGATTTCGTTTTGCGGGACATTCTCTATCAGAGGCTCGGTTTCGTTCTCCTCTAGCAGATTCTTGTACTCAACTTTATAGAAGACTTCATTCCCGTTGATATAAACAGGGTTGAGGATAGTTGCTTCGTAGAAGGAGCCAGCGAACCCTTCTTCTTTGCTGCATATTTCTACTTTCTGGTTTTTAAGGAATCTCATTGTTGAAACAGAAAAGCAAAGTAGAGTTTTTGTTTGTTTCATCAATTGCTGTGTCTAGATTATATATAGTAGTAGCTTGGTTTCATCCTTTTACGAGATGGATTTGGAATTGAAGGATTTTTTTTTCTTTTTTTTAAGATTTTCATGTCTCCAAGTTCCGATAGGATTAGGTTTTGTGTGCATTTCCTTGTCTTTTCCTTCCAATTCAAGTAAACGACTCGTTTCACTTCTGATCCCGTTGTCGTTTCGTTTGATTACAATACAAGGCATGCTTGCTCAAGTGGTCAACTCAATTGTTTAGCAAATCTTGGCTTTTAAGTTTTAACGTTTTACAGCCTGAACCCTCTTCAATCCGTTTAGGATGGGTTTAGTGTTAAATTTGCTACCAATCATGGGTAGGATCGGCTTTAGGCCGTTCGAGCAGTTTGGTTATCAGTTGTTTCGAACCGTAAAACCGAATAATTAATTTTTGTATTTTCTGTAATCGATTTAAACGTTTTGGAATAAAAACTGGACCAAACCGAATTGCATTTTTTGGTTCGATCTGGTTCCATTATCATAATATCCAAACTTTTTTTTACATCTTAATATTGACCAAAATCTGAAAATCTAAGTTAAAATTAAAAAGGTGAAGTTGCTGCAAAATGACACCATATGCAACTTCGGTTCGAATGGTTTGATTCGACAAATCAAATTTTTTCGAAGCGGAACCAAATTGAAAAACTCTATCCAAACCAAAGACCGAAAAGCAGACTACATGGATTTAGTGCAGTTTTTAAAATTTTTCCAAAATTTACTTGCTCTGTATTTAGGTTCAAAGCAAAGAATTTATAGATATCCAAACCGTTTAAAAAAATTGAAATGACATTTTGAGCGAAAAATGAATTTGAATCATTCGATTTGTTATTTTTTTAATAATTATCAAGTTGTGAGTTGTTGTATGAGGTCCTAAGTTTGTGAACTATGTATAAATTTATAAAGTTGACGTTTTAAGTAGAGATGAAAGCTAACAAATTTTCTGAATATCCAATCTGCCCTAACTTACTTAAAGTGAATTCAGATATACTTAATTGGGTAAATGATTTTAGCTCATTACAAGTAGGTAAAGATACCTTAGTACTCTTTTTTTTTATATCGGAGTGGTTTTCGGTTTTCATGATTGATTAGCGGACAGACATAGTTTTTGCTCTCTACCTCAAGTCTGTACAAATGACCCCTCCACATGGACAGAAAAATCTCCCATATACATGTATTATTACCATATTTTTTATATGAGTATGGTTATATATATATGTTTAAAAATATTTTTATTTTATTATTATAATTTACAAATATATATATAGGTGCCTTCCAAAAAAACAAATGTCAAAAGTGGTTTAGTAATAGAGTGTCTTAATTATATAGTTAAGATTAGTTATTTTAATAATATATATGCATGGTAGTTTATGTTAGATGAAAGCTAAGTGTAAGTAACATAATTTGCCACTTTACACTATTTTGTATTATAAAATGATGGATGTTATAATTTTAATACAATTTAGTACAATTGTAAGAAGATAAGTTTTTTTATATTTTCAGATAATCCATTTATCAAGATAATATCTATAAAAAAGAGTATTTTTAGCGTTTAATATATTAATATAAATTTATTTTTTTATTAAATTATTAATAAATAATCCACATGCTTTAAAAGTGTGAATAAATAATATATTATTATTAGATAAATAATATATAAAAATTTAAAAAATATAAATTGAAATTGTACGGAATACGATATTTTTTAAAAAGGTAGAACATCTACATACTCAGCAACAACGTTATAAGGAGCATTTAGTATTTTGACTAGAGTCACAACACTATATATATTAATTAGATTGTTCGGTAACCTAATATTTATAACAATTGTTAGAGGTTAGTGAGCATTTCATTAAACGTTAAATCTCTTAACGCTTAGTGTTTTAAATTTTATTTTTTTGACATTTTTATCTATTTGTTTAGTTTTTTCCTATTCTTAATGTTTACAATTATACTTACAATAACACTCTTTTAAATTTTATACTCTTGTTATTTATTTAATTCTTCTTTCTCAAATCTCAAAGGAATATATTTCATTTTAATTATTTATTTATTTTATTTTTATTGTCTTAAAATAAAAATAAGAGCATGTTGTCAAAATTAAATAACATTAGAAAAAAAATTCTTGTCTTTTCATTTTAATTTTGTAAGAAATAATCTTTTATTATGAAAAAAATTAAAATAAAAAATGATAATAATTTAGAAAAAAAATGCCTATATATTATTTTTTATCGATTAGTCCATTTCAGTTTTATGAATATAATTTCAAATTTAAGTCAACTTTCTAATGTTCTTTTTTGTCATTTGTCATTTTAATTTTAACAGCTAATCAAACATCTATTCTTATCGAACACTTCTGCTTTAAACTACTACATAAATACCTAACAACTAGCATCTAACAGTTAAAAACTACTAGAATAGCTAATAGCTACTACAACAGTTAATATTGCTGAATAAACCTTTAGGACATACGACACTATGACACTAAATAAGTAATATATTAATATTTCAAATAAATCAACATTCATTTATAATAAATTATAAACACAAAATAAAAAAAACTATATTTCAATGACACAAAAATAATTTAAAAGAAAAAACACTTCATTTTTTATTGGTAATAAAACAACTTTGATTAATTAGTTTGGCGTATTAATTAGTCTTATATACTAGGCGTCAGGTTGCACGAACACGAGATATACCAGATACAACAATTTAAAAAAAAAATAGAACATTCATGCGCTGAAGACATATTATACTAAATTAGTTATACATTAATCTTTTAAATAAATAAACAATCATTTATAATGAATTATAAATAAAAAAAACTTAATTTATTATTTCAATGAAAATTTAAAAAAGAAGACACTATATTTTTTATTGGTAATAAGGAAAGATCTTAGTTGATTAGTTTAGTATATGCAGTAATATCCTATAGCAAGAGTTAGGTTGCATGGATATAGTATACGAAACACAGGAATGTACATGACACGATAATTTTTTAAAAAATAGGATATCCATATACTTAGAACACACTATACTAAATAAGTAATACATTAATATTTCAAATAAATAAACAATCATTTATAATAAATTATAGACATAATAAGAAAAATTAATTTCTTATTTCAATGACACAAAAACAAATTAAAAAAAAACTTTATTTTTTATTGGTAATAAAAAAAACCTTAATTGATTAGTTTAGTGTATGAAATAATCTCATATACCAAGAGTTAGTTTGCATGGACACAACCTACAAAATACAGAAATGTACAAGATAGGATAATTTAAAAAAAAAATAGAAAATCTATATGCTTAGAACATACTACACTAATTAAATAATATATTAATATTTTAAATAAATAAACGATTATTTATAATAAATCATAAATAAAAAATACTTAATTTTTTTATTTTAATATAACTAATTAAATTCTGAAAATTATCATCCATATTGAAAATTACATTAATCATGTACATGCATTGATATAGGTCATATCATGCACGACTTTTGCTATTACATGCCTCATGAAAGACTTCACATGATACTTAAAAGAGATATATTATAATACCCTGAAATTTTTATTTCGAAACATTCCCATTTAAATTTAAATTGTAAATTATTAGCCAATAATATTATGCCACGTAATATTATGGGGATCGAAAATCATTTTTGGTTCGCCCGAAAATTTATTGAATAACCATTAATCGATTAAAATCGGATCAATATTTCTTTAATTGGACCGAATTAATTTAAATTAGACCCGAATCGGATATTTTTGAAAAACATTGTGCGTCACTATTCTTTTCTCCCCGGCAACTTACCTTGGACAGTTTGTTTTTATTTAATAATTAAAAACTTTATAATATTTTAATATTATTTTATTATATTATATTTTTATTTATTTTTATTTATTTATTTCTTTAAATTTCCATCTTCTTCTTCCTTGTTGTGTGAGACACACACAGCCACCATCCCTGTCTTCCTCCTCCTCTCTGCGCAGCTTCTCAGGCCACCGCGCCACCACCATTTCCTTCTTCTTCCTTCTTCTTCTTCCTTCTCTTCTCTTCTCTTCTCTTCTCTTTCTTTCTTTCTTTCTCCTCTCTGCCTCGCTGTCTCTCTGCAGTTGCAGGAACGCCAGCAGCACAGCTCCACCACAAGCTCCTTCTTCAGCAGCAGCTCCTTCCCGCAACAACTCCAGTTGCTGCTCCTTGCGCGCCTCCTCCTCCTCCAGCTTCCTCCAACAGCGACAGCAGTAGCAGCAGCGGCGGCAGCCCCTCCATCGCGCGACCAGCTTCTCTTCTCTGCTCCTCTGCGTCGCGCAACTCAGCCAGCTGCTCCTCCTCCGCCAGCTCCTCCTCCGCACCTGTAGCGTCGCGCCATCAAGCAGCCTTCCCTGTCGCGAATTCGCCATAGCAGCAGCAGAAGAAGCAGCCCTTCTCCCCTGTTTTGCGCCACTGCTGTAGCAGCAGAGCAACACCGCTCTGTCACTGCAATTCCAGTAGCCTTCTTCGCGTCGCGCCGCCTCGAGCCACCACCAGCTCCTCCACGCGACTTTGGCAGCAAGCCCAGCTTGCTTCCGGCGACCGTTCCCTCCTCCTTCAACCTTCGATTCGAGGATTTTTGGAAAATTTGACGATTATTGGGTATAATTTACTATTTTTAGAATTTATTCGATTTAAATTGTGATTAATTAGTTGGTTAATTTTTGAATAATTGGTTGAATGATTTTATTATTTGAGTAGTTAATTATGATTAATTTGTGAATT